>JAODAL010025824.1:0-57911 GCA_025379985.1 Phyllomedusa bahiana | reverse complement strand
GAATACCTTACAGCTTTAAAAATGATGATTGGAATCCTTTGATGCAGTTTGGAAGGTTGGGGGAGACCTATTGTATTTCCCAATTTCTATACAGACTTCGCCATATTTTTCTATCCTGCTGATCGCTGCTTTATGTAATTTCTTCCTTTGTGTCTTGTCTCGCTACCCCCCACTTGTACAACCTCATACTGTTTTCGTAAAAACTTTATGGTCAAACATTTTGTAATAAGTTCTATTTCTTATTTAGCTAAAATATGGTTTTCCCTACGCGAAATGTACATTCAGTGAAGTCGTATGTTATTTTCCCTTACATGATTCTTGATATTAAAATTTTTACTAAAAGAAAAATTAAAAAAAATACAGTTAAAAAAAAAAATTGTGAGGGGAAATGCCACTTAAAGCCACATTTCTTTTCCCAAAGGCCAGTTAAATGCTGTATCCACAGCAACATGACCCCAAAAAAATTAAAAAATATGATTTTCTCCCCCTATTAAAAATTGTGGGGAGAAAGCCACTTAAAAGCCCATTTCTTTTCCCAAAGGACCATGATTATTGCTGTATTACGCAAATGACCCCAAAAAATATAAAAATTCTCAGCCACTTTTAAAAATTGGGAGGAAAAATCCCACTTAGAAGCCACATTTCTTTTCCAAAGGGGCCATAATTATACTGTATCTCACAGAACATGACCTAAAAACCCATTGACAATGGGAAAACTTCAAAAGATAAAGTGAGTATAGGGTTTGTCATAAAACCTTGCTGTTTTTTAAGTCTCCCACGCAAAACCGCAAAATGAACTGTTTTGGGGAAAAAAAATAAAAATTTTCAGTAAAAATGATCATTTTAAAAAAAGTTTTCAAGAGGGGCCATTTCTTTTTAAGAGGAATTGAAGTAGACCGGGGAACAAAACGGGGACCCCCGGCAATTGGGGCCACAAATATCAAGATCCATCCGATTCTTTTGATGAAAGTCAAACGATCCACATTAATTTTGGAAAGCCCGGGTGCGTTTGTCGTAAAGGCCCTCCAGCTGTGCTGAAGGTCCCCAGATTACGCTGGCTGCTGGGCAGGACAACACCTCTTGGCGTGGCGAGCGACTCGGGGGATTCGTCCCTTTTATACCCCGAATCTATTTGGGGCCGGAAAACATCCAAAAACATCGGTGTTGAGACCAGATAGTCGTGCACCATGATCTTAAGCTGGGGGCTCGGGGGTTGTAGTGTGCCCTGCTTGCATGCATTTGTGAGGTGGTAAATTATAAGATTGCCGAGAGGATCAGCCCATCTATATATCACTCTGCCACCTTGCTGCTGCTGCTTGCATGCCGCTACGGCTACTTGTGCACTCTACCGTCACGTCGCTGACAGTTGTTCCACCGTGACATTTGAAGAACGTGAATCAATATCACACAGATGTCTCCCAGTTGATCAATCAGCAAGGTCTCCTATTTCGCATTTTACTCTCTATTTGGGTGGGTGGGAGGAAAGTTAATGAGTTTTCACATTTTGTACGGGATCCAGGAGGGTGCCACCCAGTAACTGTTGTTTTCATTTTGATGGCCTTAATGCGAGGATCATGTTGTAGAGAACAATGGAGTGGCATCCAAGTCACAATCATGTGAGAGATGGGAGCCCTTGATTTCCAAGCTCTGGGTTGAGGGGCCTACACACTGATCTCCTCATACTTCCTCCTCCGCCTCAAATCACGCCAACCTCTTTTCCAAGGCAGGGACATCGGTACTGTCGGAGTCTAGGAATACCTCCTCCTCCTCCTCCGCTTCACTCCGCACAGCTTCAACACAGCCCTGACTTGCCTGAGATGTATGCCACCCTGAGAGCTGATGCACCTTGCACTAGCCCTGGACCCCCGAACCACCTGCCTAATTAAGACCGATAAATTGAGAAACGTCGGCCTATGTGGATTTGACAGAGAAAGCTCGTGTCCGCATCTGTGTCCGTCTCCTCCTCCGTTGCTGGCTGACCTGTTGTTTTCCACGAGTCGTCTACATCGTTCCAGAACTACGATCACCACAATGCTCATCGCTGACATGGCATCGTCACGCACTGACCCATTTTGGTGGTCTTCTTCAACTGGCAAGGGATGGTGGCAGAGCTCTTTCACCATGCCCCACTCGTCGTGGCTCAAACACCCCGAGGTCGTCCGCTGCTTGTCAGGCCATCTGTCACTTCATACTGCGTAAATTGGCATTGCTCGTGCTGCCACAATCGCTGGAGCATGTGGATGGGGAATTCCAGCGTGTTATGCCTTGATCGTCAAACAATGAGACGGTTGACGGGAGGCCGAGCTGACACTGCCGCAGCAGGAAAACGAGGCGGGACGAAGCAGGGTGAGAACGGCGGAAGTGCGAACTTAGACTTCGAGCCTTCCTCATCAGGCTCGATCCCAAACGGGTAAGCTCTTTAGGAAATTCTGGACGACAAGTTCATGACATAGTGCCAGGCAAGGGATGTGCTCCAGCCTACCGAGTCTTAAGGCGGCCAGCAAAGTTTCGCCCGTTATCGGCACTCCAACCTTGCCTGGCACAAAGTTCTTGTCACCCAGCCAGCGCTCTGGTCTCGTCTACGGAGCGCCGTCCACAGCTCCTGACCTGTGTGTGGGACGGTCTCCACAGAACAGATTAATTTCAACACGGGCCTGGTTCTCTGGGCACGTGATGCCACCTTAGAGGACCTTGGGGAAAAGAGCCTGCACCATCTCTTGCGGTTTAATGAAGAGCGTGTGCCGAGCCTGAGAGCCACCGACCACCCCCTGAGACGATGCCACAACAGCCACCCAGTGAGGCTTGTCACAGAGAATAGCGCCTTGGATGTGCTTACTAGTGCCATTGTCGGTGGTCAGATGGACTTTTTCCGAGCCCCTACCGCACCCCCCCCCCCCCCCCCCCCCCACCCACAGATCCAACAACGCGCTGAAATCTCTTAGATGACTCGTGGATGGCCACAGGCAGGGACGGCTCATTCTGGCAAGGGCCATGACGTGGCGGAACCCATCTGTGGTCTCACCAGACGGAATAAGATGGCAACATTTCCAAGGGCCAAAAGCCTGTCAATGCCGACATTCAGCTTTTGGCTTGTGATGGTTTGGGTAAAGTGTTTCTTCTGCTCCCAAACCGAAGACAGAAGGCTGCTGCTAGACTGGCCGCTGAAACGGCGTGCAGTGTCGTCAAACTGTCGGGAAGAGAAGGGGTAGGATGGGACTACTTTGAGACTGCTGGTGGTACTCGGGCGACTGTGTAGGCTAAGCGGAGGCTGATCCCTGATCATGACTCCAGAGAGACTGGGCATCGCCCCCTTTTGGGAGGATGCTAGATTGGTGGCGGACAGAGGATGGAGGCGGAGACAGAGGTGTTGATCAGTGTTGGAGGCCCAGCGTCGTCTGGCCTTTTTTGGCCAAGTGTTGCCTCCATTTCAACTCATGCATTCGCTGCATGTGACTAGACATGTTGGTGGTGGTTAACCCCCTAAGGTTCTTGCTTCTACTTATGCGTTTAGGGCAAAGGCGGCATATGATATCGCTGGTGAATCAAGGCTTGCTCACAGAACGCCCCGGCTTGAGAGCTCCTGGACCTTTTTGATGGCGATAACCCAGGAGCGGCGTTTGCGCTGACCGTGGCTGCCGGAATCATATCAGCGGACTTCTGCGACCGCCCTCTCCCTTTTTGAGTGGGACCTACTGACACTACCCCATCGTCTTCCTCCTCGTCCAGTGATGAAGCGCTCGCAGGAAAATTCTGCTGAAAAGCCCACGTTGGGATCCGCAATGTCATCATCTCATTACGGTGACTTCGTCGTCCTAAACATTCTGCATCCAGGAGCTGGGGGCTTAAGCAAGAGGGACTGCAAGGGGCGTTGCCCGGAAACCGCCGGGATTTTGGGCCCGATTGACCGGCTTCCTTCTCCTCCTCTGATGGCATCAGTAACTGGGCGTCAGAGCAGAGAAAATCATCCTCTTTGGCCTCTTGATCTTTTAACAGGGCCTTCTGACCCCAACCGCATTTGTCATTAAAGAGGCTTCAGAAAATGGATTACCCACAGTGGGGGAACACGAGTTGACATTTGGGCTGCTTCATGTTGGACGGATTGCTGATGATGTTGATGACGACATTTGTGGCCGTGACTGGGAGGACGAGGAGGTAAGACTGGGGATGCAGGTTGCATTAACCATTTGAAGGACAGATTGTCGACGCTGTTCGTTACTGGATTCACAGGCCCTGACCCAGCGATGACGGGCCCTGACGGTCCTGCAACTGCCGATCCGCTGGCATGCGTGTTGTCGCCAGCACTGGAAGGAGCACCTTCTCTCTTACCTCTACCTCCATGTCCTACCCCCTCTTTGCTCGCTTACATCTGAATTTTGCTCCATGTTCAGAAATATAAAAATTTGAGAAGGTGTGGAAGAGTTTTTTGGGAAAGTCTCATAAAAAAAGACGGCAAATCACAGCTATTCTCAAATCCCTCATCTCAAGACAAAATTGCTGGATTCGAATTTAACTGCAATGTAGTTCGTTCATGAAAGCTTGACTGACCTAAAGTGAAATAAACCCCTGTCTGGAAATGAAAACGGATATTAAAAGGTATTTTTGGCACCTATCAGTACACCTGTGGTGACTACAAAGATGCTGGATTCAAATTTAACTTCAAATTAGATCTATCAACAAAGCTTGACTGACCAAAAGAGAAAAAAACACCCGTTGAAATGTATACGGTATTAAAAGGTATTTTTTGGCACCTTTCAATTCACCTGTGGTGACTACAAAAAGCTGTATTCACATTTAAGTTTCAAGGTGCCTCAAAGAACCAAAGCTGTAGTGCGCCAAATTGAAAAAACACGTATCTGTAATGTATTCGAATAATAAAAGGTATTTTTGGCACCTTTCAATTCACCTGTGGTGACTACAAAATTGCTGTATTCACATTTAAGTGCAAGGTGCCTCAATGAACAAAGCTGTAGTGCGCCAAAGTGAAAAAACACGTATCTGAAATGTATTCGGATAATAAAAGGTATTTTTGGGCACCTATCAATTCACCTGTGGTGACTACAAAATTGGTGTATTCACATTTAACTGCCCAAAATAGC
Organism: Phyllomedusa bahiana; assembly: GCA_025379985.1. Classification (NCBI taxonomy): domain Eukaryota; kingdom Metazoa; phylum Chordata; class Amphibia; order Anura; family Hylidae; genus Phyllomedusa; species Phyllomedusa bahiana. Next base: position 52,815 of record JAODAL010025824.1, on the reverse strand, counting down.
TCTATCAACAAAGCTGTACTGCGCCGCACTCAAAGTTGGAAAAAACCCACCGTTATCTTGGAAAAAGATGTATTCGGATAAATAAAAAAAGGATGTATTTTAAAATATTTTTGGGGACCTATTCAAAATTTACCTGTGGTGACTACAAAATTGCTGTATTCACATTTAATGCAAAGTAGCCTCATCAACAAAGCTGATTGCGCCAAGTGAAAAAAACACGTATCTGAAATGTTTTCGGAAAATAAAAGGTATTTTTGGCACCTTTCAATTCACCTGTGATGACTACAAAATGCTGTATTCACATTTAAGTGCAAAAGGGGCCTCAATGAAAAAAAGCTCTAGTGCGCCAAAGTGAAAAAAACACGTATCTGAAATGTATTCGGATAATAAAAGGTATTTTTTGGCACCTATCAATTCACCTGTGGTGACTACAAAATTGCTGTATTTCACATTTAACTGCAAAGTTGCCCCATCAACAAAGCTGTACTGCGCCAAAGTGAAAAAAACCCCGTATCTGAAATGTATTCGGATAATAAAAGTATTTTTGGCACCTTTCAATTCACCTTGTGGGCTACAAAATTGCTGTATTCACATTTAAGTGCAAGGGGCCTCAATAAAAAAGGTGTTGTGCGCCAAAGTGAAAAAACACGTATCTGAAATGTATTCGGATAATAAAAGGTATTTTTGGGCACCTATTTAATTACCTGTGGCGACTACAAAAAATTTCTGTATTCACATTTAACTGCAAAGTGCTCTATCAACAAAGCTGTATGCGCCAAAGTGAAAAAACACTATCTGAATTATTCGGATAAAAAAAGGTAATTTTTGGCACCTTTCAATTCACCTGTGTGACTACAAAATTGCTGTATTCACATTTAAGTGCAAGTGCCCCAATGAACAAAGCTGTAGTGCCAAAGTGAAAAAACACGTATCTGAAATGTATTCGGATAATAAAAGGTATTTTTGGGCATTATCAATTCACCTGTGGTGATACAAAATTGCTGTATTCACATTTAACTGCAAAGTAGCTTATCAACAAAGCTGTACTGCGCCAAATGAAAAAACACGTATTGAAATGTATTCGGATAATTTAAAAAATATTTTTGGCACCTATCAATTCACCTGTGGTGACTACAAAATTGCTGTATTTCACATTTACTGCAAAGTAGATCTATCAACAAAACTGGCCTGCGCTAAATGAAAAACACGTATCTGAAATTATTTGGAAATAAAAGGATTTTTGGCCCTTCATTTACCGTGGTGACTACAAAATCTTATTCACATTAAGTGCAAGGTGCCTCAATGAACAAACTGTACTGCGCAAGTGAAAAAAATATTGAAATGTATTGGTTATAAAGGTTTTTTTTGGGACCTATCAACCTGTGCTTGACTACAAATTTCGGGATACTAATTTAACTGCAAGGTGGCTATATCAACCAAGCTGGAATGGGCAAAATTGAAAAAGAACACCTATCTGAAATGTATACTGATAATAAAAGGGGAGTTTTGCACTAACAAAGAGACCTGCCCGTTACTAAAAAAAGATGTGTATCTAATATAAGTTCAGGTGCCCAATATCCAGGAAAAATTTCAATAGAAAACTGTTAATAATAAAGCTATTGCAGTGCAATGTCTACACTAAGTCTTGGTGAACTATTTCCAGTACTCTTTAAAGAGCTTGTCTGTGTTCACCCGCGGGCCCCTCCCCCCGCTCTCCCCCGGTAGATGCTCCTTTAAAATTCTCTACCTAACTACATAAAATCTTCCAATCTCTGATCTAACTAAGTTGTAAGGATCACAGCTAACAGTAGAGCTTTCTCTGTGAAGAAATAGAATAATTTCGCTGAGCTGTTTGGACACAGGCAGAGCGCACGTCCTACTGCTATGAGACGCTGACAGCTGTTCTATGTAAAACGAGGTCATGTGATTTTTTCCAGCCAATCGCAACCATACACATCCCAGTCATGACGTCGCACACACATCTCACCCTGCTCTATTCTGTAAGCTGATTTGCTGGCCACCAAAATGACAGGAAGCGCCGAAAATGGCGCGATATTAATAGATGATGCACAGATTTTAACCTTAATTATCGCATGATCTAAAAAATTCGATCAACATAAAAACTGTGCCGATTTCAACTTTGTCGATAATAATCGCTCAACACTAAATATTACCAAAGAATCTCCATAACAATCTCCTTTATCTCCAGATTGCATAGCAGTAAAACCCTCTCCAAGCTAGATGGTTTCTCTTCTTCTCTCAATTTGATTTCCTATTATACTTTAGACCTGCAGAAAAGAATGTGAAAGCTGATGCTCTCTTTCATTCCTTGCATACTGCTGGACTCGAATCCATACCTCAGCACATCGTTTCTCCTGAACATCTGATTGCTGCAGCTTTCATAAACTTCCAACAGATTCCTCCAGGGTAAACTTATGAACATACAGCATTAAGAAAAAGAACTCTTAAATGGGGTCATTCTTCCAAGCTAGTCAGTCACCCAGGAATTTGAAAATCGACATTATTAGTGGCCTAATCTTGTTCAAGATGTCAAAGATTTTGTTCTCGCTTGTTCCACTTGTGCCTGTAATAAAACTTCTCATTTCAAAGCCTCCAGACTGCTTCACCCCTTGCCTATACATGAGAAACCCTAGACTCATATTGCTATGGACTTTATTATAGATCTATCACCTTCCTCTAATCATATAGTCATTTGGGTGGTCATTGAACATTTCTCCAAAATGTCTCATTTTGTACCACGTACAGGTCTGCCTATAGCTCCAAAACTCGCCTCCTAGTTCTTTCAGCAAATATTCTGCCTGCATGGACTTCCTCTCCATTTTGTGTCTGATCGAGGAGTTCAGATTGTCTCCAACCTTTATCAGCTACAAGTCAAATTGGACTTCTCTTCTGCATAACACCCTTAGATCAGCAGGCAAGTAGAGAGGTTGAATCAAGTTCTCGGTAATTATTTACACCATTTCATCTCGTCTTGTCAAGATAATTGGGCTTACTTACTTCCTTAGGCTATAACCATCTTGATTCCAACTCCTCAGGGGCTTCCCCTTTCTTCATTGTTAGTCATTCTTAGTCTGCTTGTCTTCAGCAAACTGTTTGCGGGCTTTCTTGTGCATCATATTTAGAAGCAGCTTCTAAAGGGCACAGTTTGTCCATTGTTACTTAAAGGGGCTCTCTGGGAAAAGAAGAAAGCAAAATGCATAAAGTAGATGTAATAATAATAAAATGTCTTAATACTTTTATTTAGCCAAGTCTGCTTGCTTTATCAAGGGGATAATCTGTATAACTGGGCAAAATGGTTGCTGGGCTCCTTCTGCCTCAGAAACCCATCCTTGTTCCAGAATACAGGCAGAAGACGACTCTGAGACTTATTTCGTGGTCTGGCTGACTGCTGTAACTGAGCATGTGTCAGCCTGACAGCTCTTTTAGCTGAGCTCAGCCTCAGCAGTGTAGATTTTACACTATCAGCTCAGTAATTATTTGATAGTAATCATCTTATAGTAATTAGCTAATAGTGCTGCCCACTGAATCTCTTTTGAGGAAACAAGAAGACTCAGAACAGTGTGTAACTGTGTGTCTGTGTATACACATATAGGGCAACATGTATGCATTACTCTTGGAACAGGCAGACCAATTTAAAAGTGGTTTACCTGAGCCTGAATGGTCACTTTGTAGCTAGAAAGCACTAAATCTATGAACCGCAGGAGAAGAGGTTCATAGATTGAGAAGCATTCTACGCTACTAATGCGCGCAATAAAATTGCCATCTTGGGCCCAAAAATCCATGTCACCCATAGTGTATATACATATGGGGTGACATGTATGATTTCTGGAGCTTCAACACCAATTTTTAAGCGCATAAGAATAGCATAGAATGTGCCTGATTTATGACCCCGTCTACTGCGGGTCATAAATCAGGCACATTCTAGCACAGAAACGACAATTCTGGCTCAGGTAAACCACTTTAAAAGTGCTCTACCTGTTCCAGCAGTAATGCGCCTAGAATTGCAATACTGAAGCTATAAATCTATAGCTTCGTATGGTTCTAGTGCGCCCCGCTTCCCACACGTAATTACACCCCGCAATTATGCCGTGTGAACATACCCTAATTATTTTTATTATTATTATTTTTCTCCTAAAGTGACATTTATGAATAAGGTCCTTTTGGCCTGAAACATCACAACAATTTTGCTGTCACTTGTACAAATGGTCTATATGGAGCATGTGTGATTCACAACAATAAAAACAGAATTTCACATTGCATCTAAAGGAGTGCGGTTGAATATTTTCTACTATTGAAGGGACTTCCAAACCCGTCAACATCACCCAAATATATTTACGTTCCAGTGAGTGCGGCCCTGACATAGTATATGCATCCAAATAAGGGATCATTTTAGAAGGGAACCTCTGATGGCTGCAACGCAGGCGTGGGAAATGTACTTGAAAGAGAGATGCCATGTTGTACAACTTGTCAATAAATAAACGGATCAAGTGATGCTTGTCAATAACCCTTAACCCTTCAACTGCCTTCTGATTCCTACACCAACATCATGGGCGTCTCCCTACAACACAGCAACATCCATACAGCAGGAGAGGAATACTGCCATCATGGAGTGTGCCACTGAGGGCATCTACTCCAAACTCCAGGTCTCCCACCCTTTTGGCTGTTTTGGTCCCGGAACGTGGCATGAGAGATATGATTGGAGTGGAAGCTACCATGACAACCCTGAGTGAACAGTGACTAAAATTATGGCTTCTCTTGTCCTCTCCTCTGCCCCCCACTCTGGTGTATTATATATACACACATGCAATAAACAGTTTCTATATAATGATATAGAAATTATTCTATTTTAATAGATGATGAGGATACACTGTGTTACATAACATCTGTATGTGTGAATGACTGCCTCACACAAGCATATGTTTGTGTATAGCCAGCGATGGCAGCAGCACTGATGCTGGGAGGAGCAGAGGGGGCGGGGCTTTCCAGTGCAGCTGGGAGGATGCGGCTTTGTGGGAAATGTAGTTTTCACACAGAACACCTAGCAACTTTAGCTCTGCCCAGTGAGGAGAAAGATCCAACATGGTGATAAAATGCAATATACCGGCGTGTAAGTAGTTTTAATACTGTATATTGGCAAATATTTGCTGCTTATTAGAGATGAGCGAGCAGTAAAAAGTTCGATTAGAACCTAGAACTTTAGTGTGTTCGGTTCGAGGTTCTATTCAAACTAGAACTTAAACTCAAACCCCATTAAAGTCAATAGGAGAAAAAGTTCTAGTTAATTTTTATACCTATACAGGTGAGGAGAAGCTGGAATTACCATCCATAACAGTAAACTGATTACGTGGAACAACTTAGTGAAGAAAATTTGGCTCTAAGAATGACAGAAAAAAATTGAGAGGCTAAAATACTTCATTCCTTTCAATGCTTAACTGAAAAGATGAGGACAGCTTGCAAGCAGGGGCGTAGCTATAGGAGGTGCAGCAGTAGCAGCTGCTACAGGGCCCTGCATCCTGAGGGGGCCCAGGATTTAGAGACGGTGTGTTAGAGAATTACTGAACCCCCAAAACTGCAAAAACAGAACTTTTGGGCACTAAGTATGATTTAGCAAATCTAAGCACTCTGTATAATATATATCCATGTATATGAGAGTTAGGCGTTATATGAGTCTGCAAATGTCACCAAATAACAGCTTCTGGGTGTGGGAAAGATGCAGCCAGCAATACCAAACTCCCTAACCATTGATGTCTATGGAGAGGAAACTGCTATCTATCTAACTAATAGCAGTCTGTACAGTAAAGAGAGTGAGCTGAAAATGGCATTCACAAGGCAATACAGTAAAATATATATAACATGGTCATGTGATTTTAGCAGCCATTGAGAGTCCTACACCTCAGCGATGACGTTTTTGACACTTCTCTGTGCTCTGCACTGATTGGATGGCTGCCAAAAGTGCAGAAAGGTGATTGGATGGCCGCCAAAAGTGCAGAAAGCTGCTGAAAACGAAACTGAAAATGGCGTGTCGAATTAAAGTTCTAAAAATTCGAGAAGTTCTACTAGAACTTAACTTTTCTAGAACAGTTCGATCAGCACTACTGCTTATCCTTAGTATTCTTTCATTATGTGTTCTATTTTTTTCTGGTTTCTCACACAACCCCTTTAAGGGTGTATTTACTTTTGTTTCCAGCGGTTTAGACATTGATGGCTGTGTGTTGAGTTATTTTGAGGGCACACCAAATTTACACTGTTAAACAAGCTGTACACTGACTACTTTACATTGTATGAAAGTGTCATGTCTTCAGTAATGTCCCATGAAAAGATAAAATACAATATTTACAAAAATGTGAGGTGTATTTTTTCTTGTTTTGTATTACAAAATTATTGCATAGCTTTGTTTGTGAGAATACCAAATAAGTGCATTTTATATTATGTTTTGTGATTTACAATGAATAAGAATGTTCTCTACTGTATCCCAGCACATAAGTCTTTGTCGTAATAGTCTGTCAGTGAACCCTGGGCTGTTTGTTCATACAGGGTATGGACCACAATTCTGTCACAGAGATTTCATGTCACGCAGTCAGAGGGAGAGCTCCTCCGTCACGCTTAGCCTTTTATGCCATGATCATGGCCATGGATTCAGCATTCAGAAGGTTAAACATCAGAGATCAAAGGTTTCTTTTATCTTTACTGTTAAAGCGAATCTGTGACTGTGTATTACTGTGCCTGCTTCTGATCGCGTGGGTACACTAACAGCACCGATGCAATCAGCATGACATGTATGCTCATCATATTGTGGCAACTACCTGCCTCTCACAATGGGCATACTCATTGCTGCTGACGAGGTGGCCAGGTGAGGAGACATAATTTATGGTGTTAGGCCTCATACACATTGCTAAGTGCTGCTTGACTATTGAAAGGGTTTTTCCAATGTAACATCCATTTTTGTGCTAGGATTGATCTTTCTATTCTATAAATGCCATAGTGACAATAAAAGAAGCTTATCTGGTAGCTCAGCAAAGCTGCAACGTGACGGAGGAAAAGAGATGTTCTAAGAAAAAACTTGTTTTTAACATGGCAATGTCTGCTGAGTGCAAACAATGATCATTTTAGTTTATTTTAGCAATAGTACTGTTCTCAAGTTTAGCTGTGTATGCATTCCATTTGCAGATAATACACAAAAGTGTTTCCGTTTTCAATCAATTCATTGGGACAAAATAATGTATCACAGACATGCATTATAAATAGCAATTCTTTACACAATTAGAGATTCATATATAATTCTTGCTTTAATACTCCCCAAATGTATTATGAGGATAAACTACATGCATAACAGGAAGTAGAGAAATACAAATGTCTTAGAAGCTGTGTTTCAATGTTTGCAGTTGTGTTTTGTTTAAAGGGGTTATACAGGAGTTTAATGATTTCATAAACACTGTAAATAGCATTTCTATTGAAAAGTAAAGATATTTCACCACCTTCATGTGTTTCTTTTCTTCTCTTTTACCTCCTTATTCATCTATCATAAGATGAGTGAAACTTCCTGGTTGTGAGATGTCAGTAGTTCTGCAGCTATTTCCTACAAGTCCCAGAATCCCTTGCAGTTACAGTCTAGTACCTCTCTGCACCCACCCCCTAATCCTCCTAGCACTGTTCATTACCATTCTCAGAAATGTAAGTCTGATGCCCCCTGCACCCATGCTACAGTTCACTCCCGGTTGTCTGCAGCAGGCTGTGTGTAGTATATATATATATATATATATATATATATATATAGTGTGAAGGAAAGAATTATTCGATCCCTTGGTGATTTTGTAAGTTTGAGTGAACAGTCTATAATTTTAAGGGTATGTTAATTTTAACATTGAGATATAGAATATCCAAAATAAAATCCAGAAAATCACATTGTATAAATTTTATACATGTATTTGCATTTTTCTGTGAGAAATAAATATTTGATCCCCTACCAATCATTAAGAGTTCTGGCTCCTACAGAACAGTTAGACACTCCTAATCAACTCGTTACCTTCATTAAAGACAGCTGTCAGACTCTAACCTCTACAACAAGGGCAAGACCAAAGAACTTTCTAAGGATGTCAGGGACAACATCATAGACCAGCACAAAGCTGGAATGGGCTACAAAACCATAAGTAAGACGCTGGGTGAGAAGGAGACAACTGTTGGTGCACTAGTAAGAAAATGGAAGAAATACAAAATGAGTGTCAATCGACAACGATCTGGGTCACCATGCAAAATCTCACCTCGTGGGGTATCCTTGATCATGAGAAAGGTGAGTGATCAGCCTAAAACTACACGGAGGGAACTTCTTAATGATCTCAAGGCAGCTGGGACCACAGCCACCAAGAAAACTATTGGTAACACATTACGTCGTAATGGTTTCAAATCCTGCAGTGCCTTGCTCAAGAAGGCACATGTGCAGGCCCGTCTGAAGTTTGCCAGTGAATACCTGGATGATTCTGTGAGTGATTTGGAGAAGGTGCTGTGGTCAGATGAGACAAAATTTCAGCTCTTTGGCATTAACTCAACTTTCCGTGTTTGGAGGAAGAGAAATGCTGTCTATGACCCAAAGAACAAAGTCCCCACTGTTAAGCATGGAGGTAGAAACATTGGGCAACATTGGGCGACATGTCCCAATACAGTTTTTTGGTCTGTTTTGAGCTAAAAACACTTTTGACGCCATATTCTAGATGTAAATGAACTGTCGTACACCAAAACTAGATCCATTATACGCTGGATACAACACATTGTAATGCGCCTAAAAAGGCACATTACATATAGTAGCAATGATACACTATGCGCATCCATAACACAATGCGCCTGTGAAGTTTACTATGCAAGGTATAACTATCACCAGATTTTTGAGAGGATCGGACTTTACACTGATTTTCAGACATGTCGAACATTATGTTTTGGGAGTGTTTCTCTGCTAATGGCACAGGACTACTTCACTGCATCAATGGGAGAATGGATAGAGCCATGTACCATAAAATCCTGAGTGACAGCCTCCTTCCCTCTACCAGGATTTTAAAAATGGGTTGCGGCTTGGTCTTCCAGCAAGTCAATGACCCAAAACATACAGCCAAGGCAATAAAGGAGTGGCTCAAAAAGAAGCACATTAAGGTCATTGAGCACCAAATGGGCACCCGGGATTAGAAGGCTTGGTTCTGCTTTCACATAAAAAAAAAACATAAAAAGAGAGGCAGAAAGCAAAAACTAGAGTGCAAGAGTCATGCGGAGTGTAGGCCCCAATAATCAACTACCCATGTGGACATCAGTCACCACAGCCAGACACTGTATGCATGTACAGTTAACACCCACTGCTGATGTCACGGGTACAGCTTGCTACAAAAAAACAAACAAAGCTAGCCAGCACATGCAAACAAAAATTAAGTAAATATACTGGTATATGCTGAAATGACCAAAATCTAAAAAGCACTAAGACAAATGCACCCATTCATGGGCGTACTAATAGCCATAGCAGCCATAGCAACTGCTATGGGGCCAAGAGGTTGAGAGGGGCCCAATCAGGTACAATAACATTGTTCCTTTTTGTAGGGAACAAGTAGTTGGTGTCTTTCTGCTCTCGAGCTCTACTATGTGAGATCTCTGATATAATGCGGTATTATTTACACCTTTAATTATTGCTATCTATGCTGTTGTTTTAGTTTATGGTCATGAGATGGTGGGGCTCCATCTCATTTTACTATGTAGGCCTATAAATTCTAGTTACAATCCAGCAACCATTAAATATATGGAATATAGTTACTTGTATCCATGCCACATACACAACACATTTTCATAAATTTGAAGTTTTCAGTGCACATTCCATCATTATGGAAGCCATCATTACTCAGGGGAGTACTAATGTTTAATTTTATCATATTTAATCCATTGGTGCTCCATGACATATGTGTATTTCATAGGTCTATGAAAAACTCCAAAATATATAGTTTTGTCAGGAGCTTTAAAATGCTCACAGTAATTTTGTCTGTGCTCTCAACATTGGGAGTTTGATGATGACTAAGGGCGGCCGCACGGCCGAAAAGTATCAGCAAAACCTATCTCGTTTTTGCTATGTGAGCCACAATTTTATCTAAGGATACCAATAAAGGTCTTGTTTTTACTCCATACTGTGGGTACGAAGTGCTGACCATCCACGATCCTTTTCTCAGTTTGATGATGATGACTAAAACTCAAGCTCCCGCTATTGTGCCGAATCAATTAGATGTGCAGTCAGAAGTGCCATCTAAGAGGAACTTGTCAGCAGATAGGGCGACATGTATGAAACTTGGTGGTGAATGTGCAATCATAAATGGAGCCTAAAGTTTAACGTGCCTATTGTATATGTTTTGGTATAAGTTGAGAAATAAGGAACATTTTTTGCCCTAATGGCAAATCTAGTTCCATTACGACTACTCAGACAGACCACATTTAAATTGGTCTGGCTGTTCGAGTACTTATGCGCCTTGTTTTGTCGTCCCGCATTCAGAAATGTGTCTAATATTCTGAATATGGTGCAACACACTTAGAAACGCCCCACATGTTTGGCACATTACAAAGTGTAGGGTCTGATGCACAGTGTGCAAAACATGCCCGAATAACACCCCATACCAGGGGCGTTGCTAGGGTCCTATAACATTCGGGGCACGGGCCCTTTGTTAGCGGCGAGTGTAAGGAACAGTCGCTGTCTGCCATGCATAGAGTGGGCTTAGCGCGTGAGCCCGCTTTATACATCCTTTATGCCATTTAGATGTTCCGGGACATCCATATGCATGAAGGGGTGAATTAAACCCCGCCGCTAGCTTCCAGCAGCAGAGACTCTGCTCTTGACTCTCTTACTGGTGGTCTCTCGGACAACATACCCCATCGTCCCAGCCCACAGCCTACAGCATTGTCCCACTCCTACCTCCTGCTGAATTCAAAATATAGGTTGCACCCTCATTTTCTTCTAAAATTTTGGGGCACAAAAGTGCCTCTTATAGTCTGAAAAATCCGGTATATGTGGTGATGTAGTTTAACTCCTAAATAACACAGCTGTTTTCCATTTTTTTTCTTCTAATAACCATAACTTTTTTCATTGGTGTTGTTCTGAGGCTCATGGGACTTTTTGATTGCTTTTTATTCAATTTCTTGCACAGTGGGATGAACAAAAAATGTTGTTTTTTTTAATTTTTGTAGCAGTGTTCATGGAGGGGGTAAAATATCAGTTTTATAGCCCAGGGTTTATACGCACACAGTGATGCCAAATATGTGTACTTTTTTTTACAATTTTTCATTGACAAGCATTTGTTATGGGGAAAAGGTTATTTATGTGTTTTTTTTGTGTTTGTTTTTTTCACTTTTTACTTGCTTGACCACTTTAATACATCAGACTTATCTCACTGCAGATGGACACCTACTCAGCTGTTACGCACAGGGACAGTATATACACAAATGCAACACACAGGTAAATATTGGACATGTGTATATACTGTTCCTGTGTGTATATTACAGTATATATTTATATACACACTACACCAATATATTATATATATATATATATATATATATATATATATATATATACACACATGTACTTCACACAGGGACAGAATATACATGTATAATACTTATCTGGGTGTTACATTTGAGTATATACTGTCCCTGTGTGAAGTACATGTGTGTGTGTGTGTATATATATATATATATATGTATACATATAGTGGAGTAGTGTGTATATAAATATATATACTGCAATATACACACAGGAACAGTATATACACATGTCCAATATTTAACTGTTACATTTGTGTATATACTGTCCCTATGTGTATGTATATACTAATATACTGTACCTCTGTGACACAGGTCCAGTATATGAGTATAGACATATGAGGTGGGGGCACAGCCTTCCATCCTGCCTCAGGACATACCTTATGCAGGGTCACTGGGGTCCTAGAAGCTCCTGGGCTGTTTAGGCAGCTCTGGAAGACTGGAGGAAACCAGAAGCTCGTTCTGGTTTCCATAGTGATGGGGCCGACGATCTGCTGTAGGAGCCGGCAGGGAACCTTGCGGTAGGTGCTGTAGCTCCGGGGGAGGGCTGATCAGGGAGCACAGAAGAGGAGGAGGGGCTGCTCTCACTGAGTGCTGAGGCTCTGGTGGTGGGCGGAGCTTCTCACTGCAGCGAGCAGAGAGAGTGAGGAGACTAATCATTCGGGGCAGAAGGCTTTACATCCGGGGCTTCTGCCCCGAATGATACTGCCTAGCGACGCCCCTGCCCCATACATAGGGAAAAAAGACAGAACGCTCACTTTTGGCGCATTTAATGCCAGAACTTTAAAACTGACCCCTTTATACATGTCGCCCATCATGCAATGCAATCATAGGGCCACCATGGCAGCAGTGTCCTTTGTTAGGCTGTTGACAGATCTGCCCTAGTCATTAAGTGGATCATGTAAGAGAATTGGCCTTTGTACTGGCATCAAATAAAATCTAGGGTTCACTAGAGGTTGAAAGGTCCACTACTTTTCTTTGCAGTGCATTGTAACCAACAAAGTACAGAAAGGGAAACTACAAAGGACTCAGCACACTGAGTAGGAGGGAAGATATTGGGGGAAGTTCCATCTCATGTTCCTGGATGCCTCTGAATGTTTAATTATTATTTAGCCTCTACTTTTTCCTTTTTCTTGCCAGAATGCAATCTTAGGACATACTGTATGGCGTGGATAACATACTGCTATTTCAGTGTATATCTCTACATGCCAGTACATTACACATGGTAAGTGGAAAAAAGATGAAAAGTAAAGCTTTATTTTTATGTAAATTTTGCATTCATAAAAAATAATGGCATAAAAGCGATTACCATAAACACATTTATTATACACCTTATTAAATAAACATCACCAAACAGTAAACAACATAGACATATTTAGTATCCCTAGTTCCAGAAGAGCCTTTACAATACAGTTGTAACGACTGGGAGTAGTGGATCCACTGGGCCACCGCAGGCGGTGGTAAGGGCCACACCAGGAAGCGGAGTCTAAGTGGGTCCAGGTTTTCACCAGAGTCCGCCGCAAAGCGGGATGGACTTGCTGCGGCGAGATTCCACCAGGTCGCTACCCCTGATGTGACTTGCCTGCGGCAGGTGCAACGCGATACAGAATAGGTAGACGAACTCGTAGTCGGGGACAGGCCAGAAGGTCAGGGCAGGCAGCAAAGGTTCTGGTCGATGGACGTGCGCAAACGGGACTGGTACACGGAGTAGGCTAACCGGAATTCTAGAAGGCTTCCTCGCATAGGTACAGGCACTATGAACTCGGCAAGGGAATGTTGGAGGTGGAGCCAATATATAGGGTCAGCGGCCGGCAAAACCAATTACCGGGACGCTGGCCCTTTAAATCTTAAAGAGCCAGCGCGCGCCCGTCAGCCGACGGACGCAAGGAAGTAGGAGCGAGGTGCAGTAAGTTACTGCGCTCAGGGGAGCGAGTGCGCCCGCCACCCAGTATGCGGACCACGGCGCCACTCGATCCCGGCGCACGGGGACCGGTGGGGGCACGGGTCGGGCTGCGGCGTGACCCGTGACAACAGTTAACACATTACTTAAGGTGAACAGTTAATGGCCTAAATAAAAATTACTTAGTCTCTTTTTTCTCTCCATTTACTCATAATAAAAGTTAATATAAATAAAAGGCATACTTATTATAATTCCTGATGTAGCGCCGGTCACGGCGACAAACGCGTTGTTAGTCATTTTATTTATGTATGTTTTTAGAAGGTTTTAACTCTTTTACAGAGAATGTTTTATATCTAATAAAAACGATTTATTTAATAATACTCCACGCCTCACGGAGCTGAGAGCTGAGATTTCTTTTGTGATCTTATATATATTTCCTTTAATTTTAAATGATTCACTTTTTCAAACAATTTAAATCGATTTTAGACAACTTTGATATTTCTCTTTATTAATTAAATTATTTTATAGAGAACTCATTTCTATTAGTATACTGTTGTAACAATAGACCTAGAGCACATTTTGCCCCATTCCAATAAGTTATAGCTTCACTTCGCCTCCTCCGACTCAGGTAGACCACATTGAACTAGGTCTGCCTGTCGGAGCGGTAATGCGCTTTACTTTGCCGAACGTCATTCATACATGCATCGGAGTATTCAAATTTGGTGCGTCCCACCGCCAAAACGCCCACAGCGCGTCCACAGCACGCCCCTTCATCTTAGGCGCATTCCGAAGTGGCGAAGGTTGCGGCTAACATCGCATTTAAGCCTCCGACAGCGGAGTCGGCGCAGTGAGGCGCAGTATATGCCTGAAAACAGGCAGAATGCCTGATCGTACATGTCGCCCATACTGTCGGTTTTGCATAAAGATACGCCTACCGAGAAAGCTTATAAAAAAAAGCTCTTGTCAAACTTTTAATAATGGAGAAAGGCTGTTCCTTAAAATCTCAACTACCCAACATTAATTTTATTTGGGCAACTTCTTTTGTCCCCTAACTAGGAATCAAAATATACCTAAATATTAACACCACCATAGAAAAAAATCTGGAAGAAATCAGTGATTCACTATCTGAAGAAATTAATAGACTTAACCAATTTCCCCTTTCCTGGCTAGCTCACATTAACTTAACTAAGATGCTACTTCTCCCTAGATTATATATATATATATATATATATATATATATATATATTATATATATATATATATATATATATTATATATATATATATGTATATATATATATATAATATATATATATATATATATATATATATATATATATATATATATATATATATATAAAATAACAGAAAATAGCAGCACTCCTTTTGAGATCAATCATGGACCAATATATGCAGTGGGTGCCAGCGGTGACTCTTCGATATAAAAAAGCCAATCGATACAAAAAATCCACAAAATCCACGGCACTCCAAAGAAGTTCAAAAAAAGTAAATCATTTATTCACCCATGTTCACAGAGCAACGTTTCAGCTCCCTCCTGGAGCCTTTGTCAAGCCTTGACAAAGGCTCCAGGAGGGAGCTGAAACGTTGCTCTGTGAACATGGGTGAAATATATATATATATCAAGGTCCTTACCATTTTTATTTCACACTCCTATTCTCACTAAACTTCAAAACCAAATATTGAAATTTCTTTGGGGCCCAAAACGTCCTAGATTTAAGAAACAATACCTGCATCAAAAGAGTATTCATGGTGGCCTCTCCGTCCCAAACCTCCTACAATACAATATGGTTTCCATACTAGAAGATATAAATGTTGCAAAAAGTATAAACATTTGTTAAAAAGTCCCATACATATAAGACTCCAATGGTAACAACTTGTTGCTTGCGATTAGTAGTGATGGCAATCCATAGTAAGCGGCAAGAACAATTCAAAAACGCAATTCCATGCTGCGATGCTGCGACCGCATAGCCTGGCTACTCCATCTTGGAGTGCATACCCTTCTGACAGGCGGGCGTAGCGCAGGGCGCGCGACGTTTCGGGAGAAACCTCCCCCTTTCTCAAGCTTGGGGAGGTTTCCCGAAAATCAGATCTTACAGCAGATTCCCGTTGGATTCCTATACATTCAATGTACGCGGCTGACAGCAAATCCGAAAACTGACCGCGGTTTCAGTGCAAACCAGTGGCAAAACCCATAGTGCAGCAAAGTTAAAATACCATTGAATTTTGGACAGCATTTTAACTAAACAATGTAGACATAGCCTTATAGAAAAAAATGGTGGTATGGAAACATTTCCAGAAAATATTCCATGGAAAAAGATACAAATGAAACATCTGTCAGAAAGGAAAATAACAACCAAAACTTACAATCAACCATCTGTAGGCCACTTTATGGGGGTTCTTACTCCTTGCCAGTATAGAGCAGGGTACTGGTTGGCTAGAGCGATGCCTTAAATGCCACTCTGAGAGGTACAGATTCTCATTGAAAAGATCAGTGATATGGAGACTTATTTTCAGTCAATTCTTTCTATGGTAAAAAGTTCTCAAAGAAAACATACAGTAATAGAAATTTTAAAGAAAGTTTCAAATCAAAATTCCTTATTAAAAATGTAACCATTTTAATAATAACCCAATGAAGTTCAATGAAACTGCTATTAAAAAGCTTATTTTTAATGTTAATTATTTGTAATGCATTAAAATCTCCACATATACTTTATTCTTTTAATTTGCATAATGGTGAAATGATTCAAATCTATTACTAAGAAGGCTTTCAGTGAAAAAAAAATTCCACAATAATAGAAGTCATTTTATAAAGCATTAGAACGTGTCAGCTTAGCTAATTTAAAAACTTTTCAGGAATGCATTTATAAATCCTGTAGAATTATCACAAAACAAAATCCAATAAAATCACTACTGCTAGTTATATGGCATCGTTTTCACACACTTGGTAATTGTTTTGACACCTTTGTACAAAACATGACAAAAACATTACTGAAAAAAAACATACATATAAATATAAATTCTATTGTAATTGAAAACATAGCATCACTTTGCTGCTTAATTTTAGTGTGGAAAAAATATGAACATTTGGGAAAAGGGTCAGCTCTTTTGTTCGACTCCACATATATATATTTTTTTCTTTTTTAGGATTGAAACTGAAGAAATAAAAGTTTCTAACACTTAATTTACAACAGTATGACAGCTGGAACTTCTCTGTAGAGAGATAAGGAGTTCTGTAATTTGAAAAAATAATGGCTGAAGATTTTTTCTATTGCTGTTGCAATGCAATATAATTTATAGGCTGTGTCTGCTGTTTCTCATGACAGGTACAGTAATAGGAGATTTCTGTTATAAAACTTTGATATGACAATTTAGTCTGCTCATACAAATTCATATTTAATGGTTAACCATTCTTTTATAATATATCAAAAAGTAACAGACATATTTCCAGATATTTTTTCAAACATGCCAAGAAGATAAGCAAAGCATTTATGTGAAATAGCCTATTTAATGTGTAAATCTAAAAATCTGTGATGACTTATCAATGTTTAATGTTTAATTTTGCACAACTTCTGAAGGTCATTGAACATAGTGCTTAGGGTAAATGCATACAAATATGCATATGTGAATTAATGGAGGAAAATCTGTTTTAATTGCACTGAACTCACAGTCCTTGTACAGAATGTAAAAATAAACCACTATGGAGCACATGCACTACAATCTGTTTACTACAAGCATAGATTACTTAAAGAAGCAGGGGAGAATATTAATATCTTTGATAGCAAGTGAGCTATACAAATGACCCACCGGTATATTGCAGACTTTATGGGTGTGTTCAAATATTACAGTTTTGATGTAGATTTTCATTAATCTTCTCTCTGCAAAATTCATGCCAAAACCTAAAAACTAGCCAAAATACTACAAAGGCTTTTTACCATTAAAGTCATAAGTGACAAGTCCTCTATATCCATAACATTTGGCTGACATCATACTAGTATATATGTTATAAGGAGTACTGGGACCCATTGGCTCTTCACATAAATTATTACCTGGTAGCTTGCTGAAGTAATTAAAGTTTGTAACTGAAAAAAAATGTTTCACAGTGCTTCCGAGTGTGCTCCACATATGTAAATTATGTTCCACTCATCTTACTTGCACTCACCCATATTACAGTTCCATGCAACCTCTGGCTGTATGACTATTTATGCCTCCCACTTTTCATCTAGCACCAAACAGAATGCCTATGACTCTACTACTAAGAGGCTTTTATAGATTTGAAAAATATTTTTATACTTTTACAGAGGTAGACATGTTATTATTATTATTGTTGTTATTATTATTATTATTAGATACTGTCAAGCGTGCCTGACATGTTTTTGTTGTGGAAGCAACATGTTCGGCAGGATATGATTGAAAAAAATTGGGTATTTCTTCAGCACTGGATTTTCCATAGCTCTTGTACAGTATTTACTGTTTTTTCACTAGAAATTTTTTTTAAAAACATTGTTTTTACTGATACAACAGATGAGATAGACTACATTTTATGGGACTATTTTCTTGTATCCTTTGATTTTGTTGAAACGTTTATCTTAGCAAGTGGAAAATTAAAGACAAATGTTAGTTTTTTATGATCAGAAGAAGACCTTCCCTTAATTACACATATATTGATCTGAGCAGGTATGTTTAAACCATAATGTATTATCAAATAAATGTATGTGACTATTGTTATTAAATATGTAAGCATACGAGTTTCCCCATGAATAATGTATAATGAAGAGGAGCAGACTTACTGGCTACTGGGCCACTCAGTAACAAAGTGCATGGAGTATGGACCATGGAAACAATTATACATCAAATACACCATAGTCATAATCCACGTTTTACTTAACTCGAACATAATATTATGACCATATCAAACACCAGGATTTTTGGCTTCAGGAGAGCACAGGACTAAATTTCCACCCAAATTGGACCAGGAGGAACAACTGAGGAGCTGCCAGCTAAAACCAAGAAGAACAACTGAGGAACTGCTGGCATGGACCAGGAAGAACAACTGAGGTATTGCCAGCTTGGACCAGGAGGAACAACTGAGGAACTATATTTTATTTATTTTTTCTACACTTTTTTTTAGTTTTTTTTCCTTTTTTTTAAATCACATGAAGGGACAACTCTTTTACATTTTTTTTTACAGTTAGTAATGTATTAGTGTGCTCTGATCGCTGGCTTGCTACTCAGACAGCCCTGGGGCTACGCTAGATTCCCAGGGCTGAATGTGGAGACGTTTCCCGGGCTCTATCAGGTCACTGGGAGTCCTGATCACCTGACAGAGCAGGGGACAGCCCTTTGATTATGCCACGGTCACGGACTGAGGCAATCTAATGGTTAAGTACTAGGGAGCCGAGGTTTCTTCCGCTTCCTGGTGCTTACAGAGACTGCTCTAGGAACATGGCTGTGAAGTATAGCTCTGTTCCTAGCGATAGAAGCCGCAAAACCCCGATGTCTGCCACGACATCGCTGCAGACGAACGACCTGAAATGCCAGCAGTTAAAAGATGATGGGCGGTCGTTAATGGGTTAAACAGGTTTTCCCTTTGGATTATGTTGGAGTTATTGGACTATAACAGAATTTGAGTTAGTCAGACCAGAATTGGATCTATATCTTTAATAAAATAACCAATGAGGGATGTTTTTGGGGAGTGTTTATTTAAATAAAGTTGGGGGGTTGTGTTACTTGGGCAATTTTCCAGTGTTAGTAATGGAGGTGTCTGAAACAGATCCTATAATGTGATGGAATGCTTCTGGGGCAGCTGCAGGTTGGTATTTTTAGGATGTTAAGGGACCAGTATTCACAGACCTCCCCATACTGATAGTATTAGGCTACGGCTGCCAGTTTTATGTCGTCAGGGTATAAAAAAAGAGGGGGACCCCATGTTGTGTTTTCTTTTAATTATTTAAAAGGTCAATAGGTCGATTTAAAAGGATAGGGAGGTCGATGGACACTCATTCCTTTCCCATCCTAAAAAATTCAGATTGCAGCTTTACCATCACATCAGAGTATATAGGCAGACTGGCGAGGCTCAGAGGAGGTAGTCAAATAGTCAAGTAAAAACCTACTTACAATGAATAAGAACCAGGAGGAGCCGACATCTTGGAGAGAAAGAAGCACGTTTTAACTTTAGTGGGTGGTGCTGGTTGACTGAAGAGGCAGAACCAATGCTTTTTTGAGT
Source organism: Phyllomedusa bahiana (assembly GCA_025379985.1). Taxonomy (NCBI): domain Eukaryota; kingdom Metazoa; phylum Chordata; class Amphibia; order Anura; family Hylidae; genus Phyllomedusa; species Phyllomedusa bahiana. Next base: position 33,101 of record JAODAL010025824.1, on the reverse strand, counting down.
TCTACGTTGTCAGCTGCATGCCATAAGCTCACTGTGTGTAAAGTGAAATGGTGATGTCGCACCTTCTCCTGACCTGTAACTCTTTGAGCTGTGACTGCCACAGCAACGGCCAGTGTGAGGAACGTCAGCCCATTGAAGCGGCTGGCGAGACTCGGTAGTGGCCGCAGCCCGCGGCTCATCTTTACTTCTGCCTTCATCCTGCCCACGTCTGATGACCGGAACGTTAGCAACCAATCATGGCAACCATAGCCCTCCACAGCGGCGCTGCTCACCTAAGAACAGGCAAGAGCAGTGGCAGCTGATTACATACGATAAAAACTTTCACTGCCTACCGGGAATCTGCCTGGTTTGGCAGAGTTCCAGTCTGGGATTGAGGCAGAGCTATATAGCTGGGCCTGGAATAGTGTACTGAGGCAGGTGTTAACTGCCTTGCTGGATGGTACAGTAACAGCAGTCAGAGCAACTTTCCAGGATCAAATGGAAAGTTGCTACCATAGGGCAAGTAAACAAGGGGACAAGGAAACTTGCAGATTGTGACAACTATTCACTATCCACAGTGAACATGTTCTTAATTTAAGCAGATCCTCCTTGGATCCCATTCGGGGAGAAGGGATGCAGATTAGCATCATTGCACTAGGGCTAGCCTGCACCCAAACCAGAGGCAAAAAACACCTCTGTCCAGTAAAAATGTTTTATAGAAATCCAAGGTATTTCCTCGATTTCTGCCGAAGAAACCACGACTTTTTAATCTGACGTGTGAGCCTTAGAAAGGAGTAAATGGCAATGCAGAGTAATTACAACAAGGCCTGTTGAACACGACAATGTAACTTTATACCATGATAGTTTTTCATTTTGAGCTGAACAGCTATAAATTCTACCTAAATTTTGCAAGTCTGTCTACTCGTTCTAGTCATTCAGATATTAATCAAAAGTTCTCACTCTATGCCAGTGTAATTTTTTTTGTAGCTGTTCATTTTACATGCTTTATTGAACTACTCCGGTTTTCAAGGGGTACTTTTTTTCTTTCTAACATCTAGATATTAGACATTTTACAGCACTTAAGAAGATATAAAGTGAATAAGGTTTAATACTTAAAGGAGTTTTTCCATTTTGTTATTTTATGTCTGAGGATTGCCTATAAGGTCAATAAGTTAAAAGTGCTGTCTTCCTTTCCTCCACATAATACTGTCATCACAAAAAAATTACCCCTTTCTTTATCAAGTTGTTATCAGAATTTCATAAAAATGAGGAGTTATCACCTTTGTGGTAGAAATTAAATAAACTGTAGACTAATTGAGCGCACGTTTTGCCTGAAAGGGTTGTCCCATCTCACAAGTTTAGGTCTGAGTGCAACTAGTAGCTTGCTATGAGCCAGTTTCAGAGAATAGGGAGATGATCTGTTTATAACTATAGGAATTCTCAAAACAGCTGAGTGAGTATGCTGTAGTTACGAGCTCAACTCGGACTTGAAATACAGTGGGGAAAATAAGTAGTTGATACACTGCAATTTTCCCACCTACAAAGAATGGAGAGGTCTGTAATCTTCATCCTAGGTACACTTCAAATGTGAGAGACAAAAAATCACATTGTATAATTTCTAAATAATTAATTAGCATTTATTTGCATGAAAAAAAAGTATTTGATTATCTACCAACCAGCAAGAATTCTGGCTCTCACAGACCTGTTAGCTTATCTTTAAGAGGCTCCCATACTCTGCACTCATTATCTGTATTAATTGCACCTGTTGGAATGTGTTACCTGTATAAAAGACACCTGTCAACACACTCAATCAATCACACTCCAACCTTTTCACCATGTCCACGACCAAAAGGCTGTCTTAAGACACCAGGGACATAATTGTAGACCATATTTACTATTTTGCCATAGGCAAACTTAAACTCTATCAGTTCTCAATCTATAAAGCACTAAAACTTAACTTTTATTATATATATATAACACTTAACCTCGATACATACTATTTTAAAAAACTGATTTCTAACCTCTAAATTTGTCCCTATCTAATTGTGAAGGAATAACTCCTTTTCTATTATCAAGTCTGGTAGAGCACCACCTTTTAGCAGGGAAATCCTATATATACAGTGATTTGCTAACTCCAAAAAGGAATCCAAAACATCTTACTTGGACAGTCATCCCTAATCTGATGGGCATGAAACCTATCAGGTTTCCTTGTGAGCCCCTCTGCAGTGGGTAACACAGTAGAAAGAGGTAGAAAATCACAAATTGAAATGTCATGCCTGACCTCCCCAACATGTTTCCCCAGCTAACTGGCTTCATCAGGAGACAGGGGATGATACCACACTTACTTATGTATGGATGTTATACTGATAAATAGTAATGTCCTTTCATTTTTACTCTATTCTATCCATGTACCATCATCTTTGGTGGACCATAATAGTTTCCTCTATTCCCCTATTGCACCCCTATTCACCTGTTTATCATTGTTATCATTGGAGACTGAATCAATCACTATTAAAAGATCCTGTCCGTAAAACTCACCTTATGTCTAACCTGTATTACCAAACCAACAACACCCCCAAGGTTATATCAGGCATACTTTGGCTAGGAGATATGAAATAGAAACACATATTAAAGAAAATTAGCTTTAAAGACTAAAATTCTTGACCAGTTATACCCAACAATTCACCTGTAGAAGCATATTTTTAATTTGTAATCTTTAACTTAAAGAACTTTTCCCAAGCATCACTTTACAAATATGTCAACATTTAAAGCAATAAAATCAGCAGTAGTCTTAGGCAAATAACTGCTGTCCTTCAATCTGGGAAGGATTGTCAGGTGTGGGAATTCATCGAGAATTGATTGAAAACATTAAAGCTCTGTTGGTAGCTTTTATATCCATTGATTATATCTAGAAACTGTACTTATCATTTGGTGCCGTGACTCTCAAACGGAACGAGGGTACCGCAGAGGAGCTCCTGTCGTCTCTTCTGGGGCGTCGTCCCCATGGCTGATTCAAACTGGGCGGCCTGAACTATTCGTGACTGTCAAGGACGCCACTGCGACCACTGTCCCGGGTCGCAGGCGCGCCTGTGCCCCTGCTCCCAGCGGAGACCCGTCCCGCACGTCGGGTTCGGGGTCCGCTCGTGCATCGGTCCCCTCCGGCGCTCACTTACCCGGCCGCGCTCCTGCTCAGTCTGTGTCCGGTCCCCGGCGTGTAGCGCCGGCAATTTGAATTTAAAGGGACAGTGCGCCGGTAATTGGTTCATTGCCGGGCACTGCTCCTATTTAGTCCGGCCACTTCCTGCCGGCCCTCGCCGGATCCTTGGTGTATTATCCATGGTGAAAGTGTTCCAGAGCGTTCCTGTCTTGCCTTACCGTGTACCGACTCCCTGCTTACGTTTACCGTCTACGAACCTTGCCGCCTGTCCTGACCTCCTGCCTGTCTACGACCACGAGCCTGCCTGCCATTACTCTCCCTCCCACTCTTGGCCGCCACCGCAGGCAAGCCCCGCCAGTGGTAGTGACCTGGTGGAAACCCGCCGCAGCAAGACCATCCCGCTTTGCGGCGGGCTCTGGTGAATACCGGGTCCCACTTAGATTCCACTCCCTGGTGTGGGCTTACGCCATCACCTGCGGTGGTCCAGTGGATCCACCTCCAGACCGTAACAGTGACTAGTCAATATACACGGAAAAGTAGCTGTTTTCTTTTGAACTCAGCCTCTTATACCGTTTTCAGACTGCCTGTATTGTCTAACCGTGGTTTGCCCCATTATTGACGTTACCTGAGCAGGCCAAGGTGTGGCTCCTCTGATTTATTCTTGCACGCGTAACGTGTGCTTGTGGTTTGGCCTTACGCCATTGCTATCTCTGATATATTGCTCTTGCTATATATTGTCCGCTGTTATCTGCCATTGCCAGCATTTTAACTACGCAGCAGTAATTTCACTGTTGGAAGTTAGTTCCTCTTTTTACGTTGCATTGAGCTCGCCTGTCATTTGCTTTTACTGAGGAAACAATCCTTCATGCATTTTCGAACACACAAATGATCTGCTTGTGGTGACTAGATATCAATTCTTTTTTTCTTTATTACTTCTGGGTAGATGGAAGCTGGCTGCTAGGGTTAAAGCCTCTTTATGTAGAGGTATGGACAATCTGTCTTGTCCGGATGTTAGGTTTTTAGTTAGTGGGGGTTTTGTTAGATAGGGTTAAAGCCTTTTATTAGAGGTGCTTCTATGTAACTTCAGAAGCTATATTCAGAAAAACCTGCCGGGGAGGTCGGTATCCTGAACTGCCTGCTGTCCACTGCAGGGGTTTTGTTAGATAGGGTTAAAGCCTTTTATTAGAGGTGCTTCTATGTAACTTCAGAAGCTATATTCAGAAAAACCTGCCGGGGAGGTCGGTATCCTGAACTGCCTGCTGTCCACTGCAGGGACTGGCTAGGAGCATCGGGAACTGAGTCTCTTTTACTGCCTAGGGTCTTTCAAAGATCTCCCACGGTAACCACTAGGGTGTACTGGGCGGTCAGGGCTCTAAGAATTGCGTTTGAAAGACTAACGAGGAGTATCTGAGCTTTGCTCTGGTCAGCTGGTATGCCCACGAGCTGCAAAGACCTAACTGCTGTTGGGCCAGTTGATCTGTTCATTATAGTCAGGGACAGCTTAGGTAATATATGCATAGGTGATTATTACCTTCATGCCAGTTTCCTACATTAGCGTAAGGGTTAGATTAGGTAGAGGCTGAGATAACTACATGTCTGCGCTTTGTTTCCTTTTCCATAAGGCCATTTCATAGGAATCTGAACTCCAACATTCTACGGTAAGAAAGTTTATTCACTAGTGAAAAACATTCAATGCAGTTGACAAACTTTCCAGGAAGCCGAAAGTCAGATCATGTAAAGCTCAGAGTAACTGCAAAAAAAAACAAGAATTACAATTCAGACTCTCAATATGTATGTTATAATGTTCAGGTTCATTACGGTACCATTAGAAAAAATACTTCAACAAATACAGCTTGTTTGGATGGATGACAAGGAGAAAGCCTTTATTTCTAAAAAGAGCATGGCCACAAGTTTGTAAATTTGCATTTGAACAATTCACAAAACTACTGCAACTATATCCTTTTTACAAATTAGACCAAAGTGGAGATGTCTGATCATAATTAAGCCATATTTGGGGAAAAGCAAACAAACCATATCAGCACAACACATCTCATGCCTACAGTCAAGCATGGTGGTGAAGGGGATAATCATTTGGGCTTCTTTTGCATCCATAGGACACAGGCATTTTGTAGTTATTGAGTCATACATGAACTACCCTGCATACCACAGTATTTTAGCAACAAATGTGAGGCAATCTATCTAAAAGCTTAAAATTGACCAAGACCTAGTCATGCGACAGGTACCATGCAATAGGTATGGTGACCTATACTCATGTTTAGACCAGTTTTTGAATCGGTATTGTCTAGTCATGTAACAGGTCAGCAATCCCAAATACACCAGCAAATCTACAACAGAATGGCTGAAAAAGAAAATAATCAAGGAGTTGCAATGGCCCATTCATTCATTTTCACATACATTTTTACCATTTTGACTTAATTTTTGATAAATAATGACAAAGAGGAACCTATTGTGTGTTGTTGTAGATCTGTAGTTGTATTTACATAATTAGGACCTTCTAAATACCAGCAATATTAAATCACGTAATATGTAAAACCATTGAATTTGAAGAGTATGTACTTTTTCTTGTACTGAACAACTAACTCTAAACATATTTTTGTTTCTGCCTAGATTAAAAATAGAGAATACCTCTCACTGTGCTAAAAAAAAAAAGAAACCAACTTTGAAGTAATTTGAAACAATTACAGTAACAGACATTTGTTTTCTTTTTTCCTAACTAAAGTAACTAATTAAGTAATTAATTAAATTAACAAGAATGTGTTTGTTCTAAATGTATTTATGCCACAATCAAAACACTCTTTAAGAATAGATGTACATTACAAAATGCATTGTTCAAACTGAAGCCCAGTTACCAATCCTGAGGGTTCCCAAAATAACCTGCCACTGGGATTCCATTGAGTCTGGGGCTATTAAGGCTTTGAAGTATTGTGTGTAGTCCTGTGTTAGTTGAAGGAATCTGAGTCTTATAAATAAACATGTCATCTGACACAGAAGGTAATAATATGTGCAGCTTAAAAGACAATTTTTCTGACATTATCTGAATATAAATATGCGGTTACTGAGTAAATTATTCATGGAGGCATAATGTTTGCTTAGCGTTCATGCAGAATAATGGATGCATGTGGACCAGTAAGGCGGATATTTAATATACTGTATTACATTTCAAGTGGTCACTTAACCAAGCTCCAGACCAGTAACAAAAATGTAACAATCTAATTCTAGATTTATACTTTGCAATGTAGCAATTATTTGTAGAAATACATGTCTTAATGTGTCAAGGTTGTGCAAACTGGATGTAATTAATTATAATTGTGTATAGCTGCAGATCTGATAGCAGGAGATAAGTGGTCCTTCATATAAACAAGCTATAGAAAATTATATCAATCTGTTAGTTTAGTAGCATAAAAATAATAGAGATGATAGGTTTTGTAAGTTCATGTTGTCCCATGTATGTACTTTGTAATATATTCTTAATAAAGACAGGTCAGCTATACTTTTATAAATACCACACATCCTGGTCAAGCTGTGGGTGGTTCTATAGCACTATTAGCTCTGCTGTTCCTTGCTATTCCTGTTACAGGGAGAGGACTGCAGGAGATTTTAAAACTGTAGTACACAAGGCTACAGAGCTCAGAAGGGTGACAGCTTATAATTTAGTTAGATAAACAATCTTCATTGCTAGAGATAAGACTCTGCTGGAAGTGACTCGCCATGGTTGAACAGCAATTTGTGGAGCATCGGATAAGAGACAGAGGAGAGGCAGGTGGGTAGAGGTGGTCAGTAACCAAGATAAATGTGTGCTCTAGGATCTTCTTTATCTTCTGACCAAAGCAAAATCAAAACAACAATGTATTTCATATGGACATGTTAAAAGCTAGTCACTGAGTTGAGAAATCCCTTCTAGGATCACTAATTTTTGTTTCCTACTGCCTTTTTGATAGCAATAATAGCATAGTTTGTGATCTTAGTTTTGCCTTGAAAACAATTGAAAAGCCTGACATTGAAAGCCATTAAATCCATGGAGATTCCTCATGATTAGTGTTCATCTAACTGTTCTAGAAAAGTTAAGTTCTAGTAGAACTTCTTGAATTTTTAGAACTCAAACCGAACATTTTACAGTTCGTTCGAGTAAAGTTCTAGTTCTAGCTCGACGCGCCATTTTCAGGTTCGTTTTCAGCGGCTTGCTGCCCTTTTGGCGGCCATCCAATCACCTCTCTGCAGTTTTGGCGGCCATCCAATCAGTGCTGAGCACAGAGAAGTGTCAAAAACGTCATTGCTGAGGTGTAGGGCTCTCATTAGGTACTAAAATCGCATGACCTTGTTATATATATTTCACTGTATTGCCTTGTGAAAATTCCATTTTCAGCTCACTCTCGGTAGTGTACAGACTGCTCTTAGTAAGATAGAATTTTCCTCTCCATAGACATCAATAGTAAGGGAGTATGGTATTGCTGGCTGCATCTTTCTCACACCCAGAAGCTGTTATTTGGTGACATTTTCAGGCTCACATAACGCCTAACTCTCATATATATATTATACATAGTGCTTGGATTTGCTAAATCATACTCAGTGCCCAAAAGTTCAGTTTTTGCAGTTTTGGGAGTTCAGTAATTATATAACACAGTCTCCAAATCTCCTATGTGACAAAGGGGCTTTTAGGCCCCCTCAGGATGCAGGGTCCCATTGCAGCTGCTACCGCTGCACCTCCTATAGCTACGCCCCTGCTTGCAAGCTGTCTTCATCTTTCCAGTTAGCCATTGAAAGGAACTAAGTATTTTCAATTTGTTTCTGTCAATCTTAATTTTCTTCACTAAGTTGATCAACATATCTAGTTAACTGTTATGGATGGTAATTCCAGCTTCTCCTCACCTGTATATGTATAAAAATTAACCAGAACATCTTCTCCCATAGACTTTAATTGGGTTCGAAGATCGAGTTCGAATAGAACTTCGAACCGAACTCACAAAAGTTTGAGGTTCTAATCGAGCTAGATTTTTTTACTGTTCGCTCAACACTACTTATGATTTAATTTAAAATGAATCTGACAAAGTTGCCCATAAATAGAAAAGAAACAAAATATATACTCTTACATGTAGTTGAGTTTTCTCAAACCTATGACAGCATCACTAGAAGGACAGCCTACTACTGGACACCTCATTATTAGCAAAAACTTCCATTAAGGAAGTTAAAAATTTAGGGTTTTTTTAAGGAAAAAAGCCCTTACCCATGGCATCACTAGTAGAAAATTAAAGCTAGAACTATAACATAAAATAACTTTTGCCTGAAAGACTTAATATCCTGCAGAAATCCAACTTAAACTGAACTTTAAGAACATGTGCAGGAAACTCCAAGAAGCCTCTTCACAAATTTGGTCAAGAAAGAATTCCGCCGTTTCTGCCCATGATATAAAAATAGCCCTAGCAGAATGGACTAAAAAGAAGGAATGAGGAAAAGGATTGTGGTTCACATATTTCAAACGTATTGCCTGTCTGACCCATCTACTGATGGATTTTTCCCTGGAAATCGAATAAGCAATTTTTTCATAATTTTGTCGGTCTTTGGGTAACTTCTAACTTCAAGGCAATTAAAAGACTCTCCATTTGCATTTACAAGGGAAAGGAAATTTTTACTTACCAACAGTGGCGTAGCTACAGGGGTTGCAGAGGTAGCAATTGTGACCAGGCCCCTGAGTTAGGTTGGCACCACAGGCCCCCCTCGCCACTCTCATAGAGCTGTACATCTGTTCATAAAGCTGCATTGCTAGATCACAGAGACCCAGCGATGCAGCTTTATGACCAAAGCAGTGCACATACCTTCTTAGGAGTAGAGGAGGAGCGGCCCCAGTACAGAGAGGTGGAGAGTAGACATCCAAAAGAGGAAAAAAAGGCCAATGGCAGCGCCTCGCCTCTCATAAATATGCTGAGTCTGTATCAGACTCAGCATTGTTCACTGTGGTGCCTGGGGCGAGGCATGAATAGGGAGGGTGGCAGCACATGGAAAATAGCATCAAGCCTCAGGCCCAGGTACACCAGTTATGTCATTACAAATGAGGCACCAGATGTAGCTTATCAGGTGTGAGGCGCCAGGTATCAACTAGTGCCTCACACCTGAGCGGTATCACCAAGTGTCTCACACCTGAGCAGTATCACCTAGTGCCTCACTCCTGAGTGGTATCACCTAGTGCCTCACTCCTGAGTGGTATCACCTAGTGCCTCACACCTGAGCGGTATCACCAAGTGCCTCATATTTGAGCAGTATCACCAAATGTCTCACTCCTGAGCAGTATCACCTAGTGCCTCACACCTGAGCAATATCACAAAGTGTCTCATACCTGAGCGGTATCAACTAGTGCCTCACACCTGAGTGTTATCACCAAGTGCCTCACACCTAAGCAGTATCACCTAATGCCTCACACCTGAGCAGTATCCCCAAGTGTCTCACACCTGAGCGGTATCACCTAGTGCCTCATACCTGAGCACTATCACCAACTGCCTCCTACCTGAGCAGTATCACCAAGTGCCTCATAGCTGAGCAGTATCACCAAGTGCCTCATACCTGATCAGTATCACCAAGTGCCTCATACCTGAGCAGTATCACCAAGTGCCTCATAACAGAGCAGTATAACCTAGTGCCTCATAATAGTATCACCAGGTGCCTCACACCTGAGCAGTATCACCAAGTGCCTCATACCTGAGAAGTATCATCAAGTGCCTCCCACCTGAGCAGTATCACAAAGTGCCTCACACCTGAGTGGTATGACCTAGTGCCTCACACCTGAGCAGTATCACCAAGTGCCTCACACCTGAGAAGTGTCACCAAGTGCCTCACACCCGAGCAGTATCACCTAGTGCCTCACAGCTGAGCAGTATCACCAAGTGCCTCACACCTGAGCGGTATCACCTAGTACCTCACACCTGAGCAGTATCACCTAGTGCCTCACATCTGACTTCTGAGTTGTGAGGCACAAGGTGCTACTAGAACAGCACCTGCAGTGGGGGTTAGTGGGTGGGCGAAAGCAGTTTTTTTTCACATTTTATCTTTTTATAAACTACTTGCATCCACCAACTATAAGGCAGGGTTTACACGGCATAGGACGGCGTACACGTTTATGCACCATAAAGGCCGTTGTTTGTGCTTTGTAATTACAGGCCTGTAAGCCCGTAATTTCAAAGCATAAATGCTGCGCAGTGTTCCCAGGCAGATTTCTGCCTTTTATACATTTGTACTTCGAACTGTACATACACAGTTGGTTGGTATATTCTATGTTATGGTTTGCACAAAGTGTAAAATAAGAAAAGAATTAGAGAAAAAATTGATAGCCTAAACAACAACTTCTAGCCCCACTCCAAATGACCAAAAGGTATATATCAACTATTTAAAAATGATTGTAATGGAGAGAGGGACATCTAATTAGGAACTTATTATAGTATCACTTAGTGCTATAGTTAAAATAAAGACACACTTGAATATTACACACTTGTTTTTACATTTTATTTCAATTCAGTAACACACCTAAAGAAAACTGATGTATACGAGGAGTAAATTGAATCTTGCAATGTTTGCCTTGGGCAGATAAATACTTCCTGATCTGGTCTTACTCATGTAGCAGCCTGTTCCAGAACAATACAATACTAATTTTATAGTCCTGTGTAAATAAAGATATATATCATTCCTATTTAATGGCCTGAAATGTACTTCTATGCTATCTGTAAATATTTTAGATGTGTTGTCAGCCTAAAAGTAGACAAAGAATTAAAATTAATGTTTAAGTAAAATATTAATTTTAATTTCATGTCTACTTACATGCTGAAAATGCATCTAAACTACAGTCATTAACTGCAATAACTATTAACATTGTTTAGTATAAATCACATAAACATCAGATATCCATAATCCTTTATTACCTTTTTTCCTATCAGGTAATTCATGAAATCGCTATAACCATTAGGTTGAATTAACACATGGAGTTTTATGCAGTTTTTAAACTGAAATCAAAAGTGGATTTAAAAGTAATGAAAAGAGCTACAAAGACAAATGTAAATGTGTATGGATTTTTGACATAGCTAAAATGTTGCACTTGATAGAAGCTGAGTGATACATTTGTTTTCACCTGTTTAAGAAAAGCTTGTAACCAATGGACTTTGTATATGTTTAACTAGTAAATATATTGGTAGAAGCCAGGTATATGTGGATCCTCTAGGTCACCACAAGCGATGGTGTAGATGCAGACCATGCCAGGGAGTGGAGTCTAAAGAACCCCCAGTCTTCACTGGAGCCTGCCGCAATGCCAAATGGACTTAGCTGTGGGGAACCCCAGGTTTCTACCCCTGGAATGGTTACTCACGCAGACAACTAAAGTGTCGGACTGAGGACAAAGGAAACAGGCAGAGGTAGCGGGTCACAGCAGGTGCAACCATAGGAGGTAGCAGATTCCCAGGCAGGTTGCAGACTGGTGTGGCAGCAGGTAACAGCAGTAAAGGAACACTGGAACCAGGATGTCAGTAAATGCAAGTAACAGGTACAGGTAACGGACAGTAAGCAGCGGAGAGGATCAATGTGGGAACATCAACAAACCCAGACCACAGGCAGGAAGTTCCTTAAGTCCCAAGTGGTGAAATGTTATTGGCCAGGTAATTAGTGTACTTTCTCTTTAAATCTCGATGAGGTGGCATGCACATGCATCTTCCTTAGGGTGCGCCTGAGATTTGCCTTTCACCACCTGGACTCTGGCAGCAGCATGGACAGGAGCAGGAATGTGGAGAGGTGAGTACACGCCGAGAGGCAGGTTCACAGCGGTGGCCAGAGCAGAGACACAGGCACCGGAGACTGCAGCGTAGACTGTGACAGTAAATTCATATACCTTGTACATTTTCTTGAATACACAGATGTGTATTTTGGTTACGGTTATGTAATATATTACTAAAATATAATCAATATTGCACACTGCCATTGCAAGACTTTAGGTGGACTCTCAGAGTCTAATCTCCAATTATCTGTGGGATTTAAATTATTAATTAGTGTAAGTTTCCCCCAACGGGAGAGGAAACTTTGCTATTTTACCATCTAGGCCCCATCTGGATGGGGAAAAGACACAAGATAGAGTCATTGGTGTGGGCTTACTCGTGTCTCCCTCTTTTTCAGGGAGCTGTTTTTATTGACAAAAAACTGGGATATACCCCGTACATTCTATTCTAATGCCAATAAAATATCAGAAATGTTAATTCGTTGACAAAACATCACAGGCCGATCAGATTCATATGTGACCAAACTTACTTAAAAGGGGAAAGGAATAAAAAATAATAAAGCACATCACATAATTTGTAACTAAACCCTTGTTTGTCTACTTGCATTGATGTATATTCTGTGATGATCTTTTAAAACAAATGCAAAAAACAAGATGGCTGCATGTTGAGCAAATATATGATTAACTAATGACATGTAATTTGATTTCTTCCACAACATTTACATGTTTTAATTTGAAGGATTTTTTTTGCACAGTGTGAAGAGGCATTGTATCATCAGTATGGACTGAGGTATAACATGGTTTCCCCATTGACCAATGCAGTGGTTCCAGAATGCACATTATCAATTGCTTGGACACTGTATCCAATTGATTGTACAATGAAATAGCTCGTTACGGCCATAGTGTGGACATTCCTGCTTTGAAGATGACTTAGTTATATCAGTACTAATATGGATTCTCATTCACCAACTGTTAGCTGTATTTTTTTTTATTTCACAAGAAAATCCTGTTTTCTTTGTATTGTTTGTTGGCATCCCAAGGCTTTAGAAATGTATATAAGTAGCAGATGGACACAACATACACTTCAGTAGATATTTTTTTGTTTTATCATCTGTTTGTATTTTGTTTTTGATTGATAATGTCTTGATGTTGTTTTTCTCTGGTTTCTAGAATTTTTTTTTCTTTTTTAAGGAATGATGTCTTTGAATTGTTCACAGCCATCATTACGATTTCCCTTTTTATTGTGCAGCCTTGGTTCCTACTATTGCTGTTGTAGAAAAAAAAATATTGGGAATAAGTGCAGCAGACACACATTTACAAGTGAGGAACATGAATCATACATGGGTTATTAGTGTGTCAGATCACAGTCTTAGCTGACAGACAGAGATAAGCTTTGATGTTCCTGGAACCGATTTAAATGCTTTTTTCTGGTTGATTTGACTGAACAAACTGATTTTTAACGAAAGAGAGAAAAAACCTTGAAGGTTTCAACTTCAAGTCAGAATCATTAGTAGCTATTTTACATTCTCACTGTCTTGTTGGGATGACAGTACATTATCCAATTGCAAACTGATGACCAAAACCTTGTTAAATGAAATGCTGAGGGAACGCTTTATTCTCACATTTATTCTTTGTAAGCATAAGTTCACTCTGTAAACTTGATGGAATGTGACATTTCATTTGGTGTATGTGTGTTGAAGGAACCAAGAAAATAACATTGTCCCAGGAGTAGCAGAGATCCAAGTCTTTAAGATAATGTGTCAAAATAAACCGAACACTTCAACACTTCTTGATTTGTCACCATGGTTAAATTAGCTGAACCTTTAAAAATGAATTAAACCATGCTGGGTTATTGTTTGTTAGTCTGCGTTTAAACTGTAATATTAAAGATTAATTAAACATTAACTACATAATTGTGATTTTGATTCAGTTGTAACATATCCTGCTTGATGTGACATTTACGAAACCTTTCTTGGAAATGCTAGGTACACTTTACTGAAGTGTATTGCACTCCTGTGTTATTGAAAAATCATTTATATGCCTTCATAATAAAGAAAAGGGCATGGGTATCCATGCACCATAAAAGACAATTAAAAAAGGCAGTAGTTGTAGTTTTCATCCTGGGCAACAATGCATACTAATTATCTAGTTAGCTGTTGTCTTTCACTTACTCATTAAAGTCACAGCAGTCACCATGGTTATTCTCCATCCACTAACTCAGAAACAACTTAAAATTAGTAACAGAGCCCACAGAGGGGAAAACTGAAAAATGCCATATGCAAGTTATATAATGGCCAGATATAGTGCTACTTCTAATATATATTCTTATCCTGGGAATGTATCTGAAAATTTAGCTCTGCTTTGACATTTAGAACAAATTGGAGGATTCATAGCAAGATTAGTACTAGACAGGTGTGGGTTATAAGGTCTAAAATAAATCATTTACTGCGTTCGCTAACATGAGTCGCACAGTAAGAGAGCAAAGTTCAATCCAATGTTGGCATCATATTATCTGATTACTGTTCATTTTTTATTTATTTATACAATCTATAGAGTTGACCAGAGTGATAAAGCTAGGATATTCCTAAACAACATGTTTTGTAACCTTAAAGGGAACCCATCAGGTGGTTTATGCTGCCTTATTGAAGAGCATATGAAGGGAAAGAAGCTGAGCTATATGATATATGGCATAAGTTTATATGACTTGGAGAAAGATTTCAGAATTAAAAGCAGAGTAAATCCTAAAATAGTAAGTAAAAATACTGCTTACCCTGGCCTCATACAGCAATTATGATTTATTTTAAAGCGCCATTAATTCTAGGGTGCTGAACATTCGAGGGGGGTTACATGCATACGTCCAACACAGTACAATAACAACAATAAATGACTGATACAGAAGGGGAGAGGACCCTGCCCACAAAGGCTTACATTCTACACAAAAGGAGGAAAGAGTCAGAAGGTGAGGGAAGACAAGTTTGTGGGGTGAAATAGTGGCAGCAGTAGGTTATAGGTGTTTTGGAATGTGCAAGGGGAAACGTCTATTCCACAAGATGGCTCCTGCATTCAGACGATACCCAAGATGATGTAAGAGATGTACGGGTTGAAGAGTGAGCCAAATAAAGGCATAACCAATCATGGACTGACAAGTATGTAGTGCTCTGCACATTGAACAATGTGATGTTCTGCACTCAGCACTACTAATGCTTTGCACATAACACAGAAAGCTAGGTTATAAAAGTTGTTGTTTACTTGAAATAAACAGGAGGGGCCACATGTATGAAAGCTGTTTGGTCTAAAACTCACTTTTTTACCCATAGTGACCTATGGGCAAAAAAGTGAGTTTTAGACCAAACAGTTTTCATACATATGGCCCGAAGTGTCTTTCTATTGAGCTGGATGGAGTTCAGTGTGTGATTTCTTCTTGTGCATGCACTCTATTACATTCAATTAGGAAACCAGTTGACAATTGTGTTACAGTACCGGTTAGGTGCTGATCCAAAACATAGGCTATCCTGAACAGATGGGTTTTCAGGTTGCTTTTGAGGCTAATGAAAGTGAAGGAGAGTCTGATGTGTTAACAGTGAGATCAAGTGTATGGGGGAAGCACAGGAGAAGTCTTGGAGACGGTTGTATGAGGAGCTGACAAGAGGAGAGGGTCCTGTGGGGAGCAGAGATTGCGTGAGGGGAGATATCTGGAGATTAAGGCAGAGATGTATGGAGGGGAGAGGTTATGGGAAGCCTTATAGGTCATCATTAGTAGGTTGAACTGAATTCACTAGGATATTGGTAGTCAGTGAAGGGATTGGTAGAGGAGAGATGCAGAGGAGAAGTAAGGAGAGAGGTGGATAAGAAGGCAACAGAGTTGAGGATGTATTTGAGAGGCGCATAAGTGCTAGATAGGAGGCCATAGAAAAGGATGTTGCAGTAGTCTAGGTGGGAGATGACAATGAGATGGACTAGCATTTTTGTAGTATCTAAGTAAAGGAAGGAGCAGATTGGAGGATTTCAAGTGGAGATAAGGGCTTGGATGTGTGGTTTGAAAGACAGAGAGAAGTCAACAGTGATTGACAGTTCGCTCTGTAAATACTGATACAGGGAAAGCTGTCAATCACTATATGTGGGCAGGAGTTGTGTCAGTTGTTCCACTGCTTTTTACTCCTGCTTTAATTCATATAAACTAATGTATCATAGAGCTCAGTCTATTTTCAGATATCATATCCTGTCCTCAGATAGGGGAACATAAACCAGCTGACAATTTCACTTTAAATGTTGATTTTAATATCTTAATTGCTTTCATATTTCACGTTAATTGCCAAAGCCAAATAATCTAAGGATATGTTCACACAGCGTTTGTTAAATATGTATTTGGGTATGTTTTATGGACTGAAAAATGTACCCCAATACGTATTATCAATGTTCAAGTGTGATCACATTGATTTCAATGAAAAATACATACCGTCGTTCAGATGATAATGGTTTTATATACGTTTTTGCATTGCATTAAATGGATGCGTTCAAAGAATTGACATGGCAATCCTTGATCTGTTTAACGCATTGAAAGGGCAATAAAAACTTTAGGGATATGTTTTTGCAGTCCAGAAAACGTATCCAAATACGTACATGTTGTGGTATGTTTTCGGATGCGTCTGACACAATACGTTTTGAGTATTACCAAAAACGTATCCACATACCATAAATAATAAATTATATAATAAAGGACGAGTACTGTTTTTAAATGTACATCAAATTTATTTTATTTTTATTTTTTTAAACACGCACATTATTTCTTCATATCAGTAAAGACCATGGGGAAAATTTGAGCCACCATACACAGAGCATGCTTCATTTTGAAAAAAAACAATGCTGATCCAAAAATAGCCATGAAAATGCCACAGACCAAAATGCTTCATGTGGAGTTTGTTTTATATTTTACTATAGACTTTAACATTTGGTGCAAAAAAAAATTTAAAATCATAAAAACAACCAAAAACCATGACATTTTTCAAAAGAAATTCTGCATATGAAACCAGCCTATGTCTAGTCTAACACAATTTAACTTTGTCAACTACTTTCCATACAAAAATAGCTAGAAAGAATAGTAAAGAGAAATGTATCTCATAATGCTTAACAACATGGTAGTGAAGGTAATAAGGGCACTGGTTCAGACTCTTCTGTCATTTTATTTCATGTAGCTAACGTGTTATTCTTTGTTGCCAGAAGGATAAAATGAGGTAGAAAATAAATGAGCTGCAATTAGCCATCTCCTGCAAGTCCAAGTCTCCCCTCAGCACTTACTACACTGCACAGCATCTGTTGGTTGTTGTTGATATTGCTTGGTCACTTGTGGTATCTGTATGTAATGTGATTTTAATAGTAGTGCTATAAGCCAGTAGATTAACACATTTTGTATTGGGTTACATGACAACTTTAACCAGTTCCTGACTTTTACCCACCTTGCTGACCAGGCTCATAATATTTTTCAGATACATGAATTTTTCAGTATGTGCGGGTTTGAGCACTATAATGCTTTGTCGCGCTCGGCTGTTCCACTAATTTTTGCACTTTATTTTCCCTTTATTTTTACGCAATGTTCTTATAATATCAGGATAAGAATAAAAAAGAATCTTAATAGATTTAATTCAAAAAGTGGCACTAAAATAGGTTTTGTATTTGTGTAACTTTTTGCTCACAGACATTTTTATATAGGTGAAATATAATTTCAGGGTCGAAGTTTCGGTTTGGGCTGTTTTAAGAACTTTTTATTTTTTATGTTTATTTATTCATTTTATTTATACCGTGTCCTTCATAAGGTCTGAAAAAGCACTGACTGAAGAGATGGGTCTAATAAGATGCAAAATCCTCTACAGCTGCCGAGCCCTGGCCATCACATGACCACCAGGGCCAGGAAGCAGGAAGTCTGAAGTCTCCAACTGAGCTGTATAGCCAGCATTTAGGAAGGCAAGGACGATCATAAACCATCTCTGCCTTCTCCCTGGAGAGATCAGCTGCCACAGATAGCAGGCTCTCCACTCCTGCAGTTGCATAATTAGTGGGGGCAAGTTATATACCGGATGTTCAAAGTCAATGGCTGGTCAGCAAGCAGTTGAAGCCCCATGCCACACAAAGTATCAGTCTTTTTTCATAGAAAAATAAGCCCATAACCTCATACTAGGTTAAATTTTAGGAGGAACTAATGCTAATTAAATTGTGTTTGTACTATGTGTGGGATTATAAAATACACGGAATAGCTATGAATTGCTCTATGTAAAAGGATATGTTAACACAATCTAGCAGAATAAATCTAAATACTTAAATCTAAACATTTTTCCAACTTGCACAACCCTTCTGAGAAAGAAACCAGCATATCTTCAGACTAAGCATATATCAACCTGTTGAACATAGGGCCAGACATATATATTGTATGCCTGTACAGTTACATACAGCTTCCATTGGCTGCCATCTGCATACATTTATGTATTTATTATTTATATAGCACCATTGTGTTCCACTGTGCTGTACAGAGATTGTCATTATTCTCATTAGTCCCCTTCCCCATTAGGTCTCACAGTCTAAATTCCAGACTAGTCATAGTATGTCTTAGGAGTGTGGGGGGGGGAACAGAATACCCAGATAAAACCCCATGCAAACACAGAGAGAATACACAAATTCCTTGCAGATGTTGTCATTCGTGGGATTTGGATTCAGTACACTAAGGCAACAGTGCTAACCTCAGAGTAACCATGCAGCTCGTACAAATGATCTCAACAACAATGATCATCTGTGTCCAATCAATTATTTTTTTCAAGGAAAATACAGTATGGGGGAATATCTCTCCTTGGGGATAGCCACCAAAACATTGGGTGGTTTAAGGATTTATGCACCTTTCAGACCTCACTGAGCTCTTTTCTCAGAATTCTTTACTTTGTACAAAGAAATATAGAAATCATATCCTTCCCAAAAAAATATAACAATTGTTTGTTCTAAAACTAACATAGCAAACATCATTTCTTGGTAGACACTTAGGGCCTCATGTATGAAAACCGTCTAGGTCTAAAACTCACTTTGTTCCCTGATATTATAAGAAAATTACACAAAAATAAAGTGAAAATAAAGTGTAAAAATTAGTAGAACAGCCGAGCACATCAAAGCATTATAGTGCTCAAACCCGCATGTACTGAAAATTGTATAAAAATATTAAAATGAGCCTTGTCAGGAAGGTGGGTAAAAGTCAGGAACTGGTTAAAGTTGTCATGTAACCCAGTACAAAATGGGTTAATATACTGGCTTATAACACTACTTGGTTGCTATGGGCAACAAAGTGAATTTTAGACCTAGACCATTTTCATACTTGTTGCACTTATTGTGAGGGGGGTGCACCAGTTTTCTGTTGTGCTTTGAGCCAAAAAGAATGTATGAACAGGCGCACTCCAAACTATGCCGCGATAAGTGCCTTTGTAATGCGCCAAAGACAATTTTTATTGCGGTAAAGATTTGGGGTATTCTGGGGGCATCGCATCACGTTCAATGAAATAGACACATTTATGATTCTTTGACGCCAAACCTAGGCACAGAACAGTTAGAACAGCCAGACCAGGTTAAAGGTGGACTTCCTGAGCCTGAGTTGTCGTATTGGCACTACAATGTGCCTGTATGTTTGAACTGCAGAAGAACAGGTTCATACATTCTGCCACATTCTACACTACCTTAAAGCTATTTATAACTGGCCTGTCAGCATCAGGATTCATACATGTCGCCCTTATTTCATAAACTGACTAATTATAGTCATTCCTTTAGATATTATTAAACTATATATCAATTTTCCTTTTTTTCAAATTAACCCCCCTAGTGAATCAGCCTATTTATCTTTTTATGTCACTTTTGTTTTTTCTTCTCTGCCTTCCAAAAGCCATAACTTTTAGATTGTTTTATCTACCTAGTCATATAAGGGCTTCTTTTTTGGGACAAGAAAAAAACCATGAGCATCTGTTTTTTTTCCCCCTGTTTATGCTCTTTTTTATTTTTCTTTCCTTACCTTACAGTGACTTGGGAAAACCAAAAAAAATCTGTAGGAGTGGAATGTAAAAACACAAAAAAAAGGGTTCACTGGAGTTCACTGTTCAGTATAAATGACATATTGGGCCACATGTATGAAAACTGACTAGGTCTAAAATTCACTTTGTTTCCCATAGCAACCAGTTATAGCACCCCTCCCATTTTTCCAGAGCACTATATGAAATGAAAGGGGCGCCCAGATTGGTTGCTTTGGGAAAGAAAGTGACTTTTATACCTGGTCAGTTTTCATACATGTGGCCCATTATCTGTATTCTGTAGGTCAGTATAATTCCAGAAATGCCAAATTTGTGGAGTTTTCAATATGTCTTCATACTTTAAAAAAAAACAAAAAAAACTGTTTTATACTCTTTAAGTTTGCACTGCAGCACCATTTTCTGTGACCAATATTTTTTTTTATTTTTCAATCTATGAACCTACAGTTAAAAAGACACATATGCATGTTTTTCTCAATGTCTGACATGAAATCAAAATAAACTTTATCAGTTTTAGGTCAATTAGGATTAATAAAATTATTGAGATTTGCCAAATGCCTGAATAATGAGAGAGAGATTTATTCATTTTTTTTTAAACTGTGTTTATTTAATTTTCCGTTAATCATAACAAGCAATTGTCCAAAGTATAGTCACAAAACATGTGTAACAATGAGGATTCTTACAAGTGCGACAACAGGTACATTGCAGAACTTTGTTGAAACTTAACAAAAACTGTCCTTATGCCATAACAGGTTCTGAGAGAAGAATCAGAAGTATAGGTGAAACTTAGCATGTCTGACAGACTACAGAATCATATTCAGACAGAATAATATAGTTTAACTAATAACATAAACCAAACAACCCTGTATAATACTTATTCTTATAGGAATATGGATACGTCGTTTAGTTAGTCAGGTAACCTTTGCTCCCTTTACCCTCCTGTACCCCCTCTCCATCGCCTTATCCCCCCCCCCCTCATACCTCACCGAATTCTAGGGGTCCCCTTTCCAAAATCTTCGGCTAGGAGTGACCCCTGAGTACACTAAAGAGTTCGGCATCTTTAAGCAGCAGTGCAGTTCTGCCCTGTACATATCCGACGAGGCCATCTATCATTATCTAATTTCCAAAGATCGGATAGAGATTCGGCTAGGAGTCGTTCTTTAAATTTAGTATAATATCGAGGAAAGTTCTTCCATCGTAAAACCAGTACAATCCCGAGCGGCTGATGGATTATAGTCAGAATGGAGTCTGATGGGATCATTCCCTCCCATTTACTGGGCAAAGTACCAGTTAGTCTCACCAAAGCAGGAATGCAGTTGCTGCCTAGTAGTTAAAGGAAGAATGTCTATCACTACATCCCACAGACTGAAAAAACGTCCTACTCTCTTTTCCTTACTCTGCGTGGTTTCTATCCAGTCCATTTTCAACAGGTGAAAACATTTATCCAGGAAAAGTTTTAGGGGAGGACACACCGGCTGGATCCAGACCTGCATAACAGCCTTACATGCTGCTGCAGACAGCATGTGTAGCAGTTTTATCTCTGTATGAGTATATGGAGACCCCTCTCTTTCCACATATCCAAAGATAGCCCACGGTGAAGACAGAGAGAAATTTGGGGTGAGATGCGTCCGGATGTAATGCGTCACCTGTAACCAATACTCTTGGATCTGTGGACAGGACCATAGGCAATGGTATATGTCAGCATTTGTTGCACTACATTTAAAGCATACATCCGAGGCATACAAACCCATCTGATATCCTGTCTTGGTAGTTAAGTATGTGTTATGAGTGTTCTTAATTGTACTATCCATATATCTGGCGGAGGGTAGGAATTTATTAGAATCTGCTATGGCCTTCAAGATAAGCTCGGGGGTCAATGCAGGGTCATGTTGTTCCCATTTTGCCAATTGTGTTTGGGATCCCTCATAAACAATCTCGTCCATTAAAAACCAGTATATTGCAGAAAGATGTGCACGTCGCGTGGGGGGGTTAACTAGAACGTGAGAGAAGTGGGACTCCCATTCTGCTACCGGGCAATGGCTGATGACTGTTGAAACATACGTATAGGCTTGGCTATAGTTGAAAAAGGGGAACTGCACCTTCGGATACAGCTCTGAGAGGGCTTCCAAAGATAGTGGCTTCCTTGTTTTAGTGTCTAATAACTGTTCAATGGTTGTTATGCCCAGTTGTTGCCATCTCCTGAACACACCATGAGGCGTCCCATTCTGGAAGTCCGGGTTTTGCATGAAAGACAAGTGTCTGGAAAAATTAGGAGATAGGTTACATAGAGATCTGATTTTCTGCCATGCATGCCATATTGGCATTAACAGCATATTATCTCGGAAATCCGTCAGGAGCTTGCCATATGAAGTATGCAGGAAATTCGTTAATGAAATGTTGGGGAGGAATAGCCCATCTAAGGAGGGGTATGTGAACGATTCTGACTTTCGGAACCAATCCGTGATATATCTGCCTAGCGCAGCCAGGTTATAACATCTAATATTTGGAAACCTCAATCCTCCATTCAGTTTACGTTGTTGCAGAATGTGAAACGGAATACGGGCCTTTTTTCCTCCCCAGATAAAATTTCTGAATAGGGCGTTGATTAATTTTTCTTCGTTTGGTTTTAGGTAGATAGGCAACATCTGGAATATAAAAAGTAGTTTGGGTATTTCGATCAGTTTTAAAAGGTTGGCCCTGCCAATAAAAGATAGTTGGAGGTGTTCCCAAGATTTCAACGTGGTTTGTAGGGTAGAGATGTAGGTGGAAATATTAACTTGGTAAGTTTGCAATGGCTGATGGGATAGTCTGACTCCTAAATATTTCAGATTTGTTGGTTGCCATTTTATATGATTAGCAGAAGTCCATGATGGTTTTGACGGACCCTTCAGCAGCAGGCCTTCGCTTTTGTCAATGTTTATGGTGTAGCTCGAGAGAGCCCCCATTTCCTGGATACTCTGAAGGAGGGCCGCTAAGTGGATTTCAGGGTTCGAAATCAGAAGAAGCAGGTCATCAGCGTATGTCGATAATTTTAAAACATGGCCATCTATGGTAATTCCCGGGAATATGTGGGCTTCGGAAATATAGTACAGTAGGGGATCCAGGGAGAGGTTGAAAAGCATGGGGGATAAGGAACAACCCTGTTTAGTACCCCTAAATAAATCTATAATGTAGGGAGTTTGACCGTTGACCGATATAGAAGTTGTGGCATTTGAGTGTAAGAGACCTAGAAATTTTATGAATGTTTGTCCAAACCCATGACATATCAGGGTGGCATCCAAAAACGGCCGTGCGATTTTGTCAAAGGCTTTTTCCGCATCAAGGCTGAGCAGCATTGACACCGGATGGTTCTTTTCTTGCGCCCCTAGTATGACTGCGGATGCCACCCTGATATTTCTCGTGGAATGCCTATTGGCCACAAAGCCTGACTGAATGATGGAGGGGAGAATCTGTTGGAGCCTGTTGGCAACTATTTTTGCCAGGAGCTTATAATCATTATTCAATAATGAAATCGGTCTGTAGGAGGATAAAGAGAGTGGGTCCTTCCCTGGTTTTAATAAAAGGATTGTCTTGGAGTCAAAAAAGGAGTCTACCATTTTTTCATTATATAGGTTAGTTGGGTAAGGGGAAATCTCAGGGGCTAGAATTTTATAAAATTCGGCCGAGAAGCCATGAGGGCCCGGGCTTTTGCCTGTCGCAGTTGATGAAATGGCCGCCTGCACCTCTTCTATAGAAATTTCCCCCTCTAGGAGAGTCCGTTGCTCTACAGAGATACCAGGGACCACCACCTTCTTTAAGAAGGAATCCACCTTTTCATCATCAAATGGGGTCGCGCTATAAAGCGTCTCAAAATAAGAAACGAATGCTTGTTCAATTTTTTCAGGATCCCTGAGGAGCTCTCCAGAGTCCGGACACCTAATTGCCGCGATCGGGGGTTTTGGTTTCCATGGTCTCGTCAGATTAGCAAGTAATTTGCCCTGCCGATTGCCCCATCAATAGAAGTGGTGATGTTCCGTTATTGGTTTGCCATCTGGTATGGCCTTGTAAAAAAGTATTGAGGAGCTCCTGAGCTTCTCTAAATTTCTGTCTGGCGAGATCTGACAGTGTCTGAACATATTCATTCTGTAATTTAGTAAGGTTAGAGTGAAGTTCAAAAAAGTGTTCATTTGTCTTTCTCCGCTGCATGCTAACATAGTTAATAATGTAGCCACGTAATACTGTTTTCGCAGTTAGCCATAGTAATGCAGGGTCATCTGTGTGTGCCTCATTATCTTTTACAAATTGCTTCCATTGTATGAACAGGAAATTTTTAAAGTCCTCCGACTGGTGGAGATATTTTGGGAAGGACCACGTTCTAAGTTTATGGATGGATATCGCGCTCCTAATTGGGGCGTGGTCTGAAATTACAATAGGTGAGATGGTAGTGTTTAATATGTCCGAGTATAAGGAGGTAGACGTCAATGCGAAATCAATTCGCGAAAAAGTTTTGTGTACTGGGGAATAAAAGGTATACAATTTATCCGTGGGGTTCACCATTCTCCAGTGATCGTATACCCCCAGCTCTTCTACTAGCCGATAAAAGGCATGGTTTGTTGGGAGTGTCGCTTCGCTGCTCAGGTTATGTGACCTATCTATTCTGGGGTTAGGATCTAGGTTGAAAGCTCCCAATATGATCAAGTTTAGATGGTCTCTCTGCAGCAAAAAAGTCAGAAGATCAGAGAAGAATTCACCGTTTGGGGCGTTTTGTTGGCACTAGAGACCCGTAGATAGATGAACCTTCCTTCCCCATCCAAGTACTGATCTTGTATTTCCTGAACCAAGCCTGTTCGGAAATAGATGGCCACACCCCTAGCTTTGGATTTGTAGTTTGCACCACAGGGGGATCCAGCCAGTGTGCCCTCATAGATATATATGCCTTCCAGTGGATTTCTTGCAGGCAGATGATATCTACCCTTAAACGTTTCAGGTGACGCAATGTCTTCCTTCTCTTCTCTGGAGTATTAAGACCAGCTATGTTCCAGGAGACTACATTAAGTGCGGATATGCCGAACTCATCTTCTACCCCCCTGTGTGGGGGTACCCAAGAAGAATATATTGCTGTGGGATGATGGACGAAGGCATCCCAGTGAGCGCCCCATCCATCAGGGAGGTGCGGGGGAGAGTGGCGAGATGTAACCGACCCAGCGGAGCATACCAGGCCGTGTATAGACCCACAATCAACAACCAACATGAACAGCAAGCATATCTCCTTCCAAGAGTTTGACAGCGCCAACATGAGATTAACAAAAACTTTGAACAGGGTTTCCCATGTGACCTGGAAAACATTGTGAGTGGTACCGTGAAATTTGCGACTCAGATGTGTAAGATATAAGTCATTAATTCGAGTGTGACTCAGTTGTGAACAAGCCCCTTAAAAGGGCCATCGGAGTTGAGGTTTTATAGATGAGTTGGATCAGTCCTCCTCCTCCCCCCTCAAAAAGCGCTGGGCAGCTGCCTCCGGGGGATCATAAATTATCTGTCTTCCATCCTCCAGAACCCACAGTTTGGCCGGGTACAACAATTGGAATTGTCTATTGTTCTCATGTAAGAACTTGCATACTGGGTGGAAGGCTTTTCGTTTCAATGAAACTTGTGTGGAAAAGTCCTGAAAGATCATCCCCAACTCTCAATTCTTTCTGTTGTCTGTAAGCCCTTAGGACCCTCTCTTTCACCATCCAGTTTTGGAAGCGGGCTATTACAGGGCGAGGTCTGCTGCCCTGGTCTCCCTTTCCCCCCATTCTATGGACTCTTTCTATTTGGAGTGGGTCGCGGGGAGAATCCAGACCTAAGGCAGGCATTAGATCATATTTTAAATATTTTGCCAGATTTTCAGGGCCAACCGACTCCGGTATGCCAATAAACCGCAGGTTATTATTATGTTATCTGTTCTCCAAATACTCTAATTTGGCCGAGAGAGCAGCAATAGAGGCCTGGTGAGAGGCACCCGACGTGTCCAGTCTAGCAAGGTCTTCCTCTGCGGCTGCCGTCCGGCTCTCCAAATCTGCTATTTTCTGTGAATTTGTAGATATTTGTGATAGGGCTGCATTTATGGATATCTGAATCACGTCAAAGCATCTTTCTAGGGCCGGCAAGAGCAGGCGAGACATCTCATGTGCCAAAGCTGCTGCCGTTGCTGTGACGTCTGAGGAAGTTGAGGAGTCCAGTGTCGGAGAGTTAGAAGAGTCCGTCCTCGGCCCTTTCTTTTGTGGCAAGGGGGCTTGGGCCATATTGGGTGTCTGACATTCAGGCGCTTTAGAAGGCTGACTTCCCCACCAACATTTTTTTGGGAAAATAAGGTTTGGGGAAAGCAATTGTTCTTGTTGTTGGAGAGGGTTTTGACCAGGGGCCCCTTGGGAAACCGTTGGGTTACTCCAAAATCATGGAAGTTTTTTTGGGTCAAAAATTTGTCCATAAATTTCCTTTTTAATAGGAGTTTTTGAGCGTTTAAGGTTTGGGCACTACCCTTTACCGGGGGGGAGTGTGCAGGGGGATCGGACGGAAATTAATCAGGTTCTAGGTTTCCCACAATTGGGGAGAACTGCCAGAATTATATTGTTAAACACTCCCTCTAGTGGTGACATGATTGAACCTGTGAGTGTTATTCAGGATTTCTAACAGAAGATAAACAGGTCACTCATTAGTGCAACACTGCACTCTGTTGACCAAATGAGGAGGTGCAGTGTGCTACTTGCTTGGTTTCTATGACAATGAGGGCTTGGTGGGTGGGAGCCTTGTTCTCACTATGTGGCCTAGGTGTGTTTATGAGTTTTCTGTGGAAAATGTGGTATGATGTGTGCACCTAGTAGATAATAAAACTCTTTTTAACTAGAACTTTGCAAGATAACAGTCAAACCATATAGCACTTAGAACAGATATCCATTAAATACACAAGGAGGGCAATAGGAAATGAAGATTTACAGTGTCCAGGAATAATAAACTATAAGTCCCGAATTCAATGAGCGGGGGGAGGAGGATCAGTGAATTGCGATCCGTGAGGAAGGTTTTTAATCCAATTTCAGCTACGTGGATTTGGAAAGCCGAGTCTGGAGATAGTGATGATTCAATAGCTATGTTGACGTAGCACAGCACTGGTTTGGTGCTTTGTTGCTGCCGTGACCTTGTTTAGGGTTATGTTAGTGGAGATACTGGTTTGATCCAGGAATAATACTCGGAGCGTGTAAGATGAAGTGCAATAATTTTTTTAAATGCAAGGTTATATTCAGATGTGGAGTTGAATCTGGGATTGCTCTTATCCTGGGAGAAATATGGTAGCCAAGTCCTGGAGTTGGAGCCTGTGCACTGGGAATATTGCGCCTGGGTAGAGCTACCGAGCTACCCAACAGCTACCAAAGGTCGCCGGTCCAATATGGCGTCTCTGGCCTGGTCCTACTAGTGGAGCCTCCCAGCCCAGTAAGTGAATAAGAATGGGGAAGGTTTTAAGCTTCAAGTCCTGGAGGGGATAAGAGCTGGGTCAGGTGCAGATACTGTCACTTCAAAACCAGAGGCCTGGTATGCATGTGCACATATAGGTGTGGGGCACAGATCACCACTGTCTCCGTCTATGCCACACCGTCGGCTATGCCTTAGGGATGCTGCAGTATTAGACGACAACCGCCAGCCGTTGTCAGAGAGTTCAGCCGTGGGTGAGTTTCCCGCCCGCCCAGTGATAATGCGTGGCTCCGGCCTTGACCCGTATGTCTGAAGGTCAGGACCCCCCGGTACCTCTTCGGTGCACTTCAGACGCCCCTCCTGGGTGTCCGACTCCCGTCGCTGTCTCTCCGGGCCGAGGCGATGGCTGTGTGCTGCGCCGCACCTGGTCCCTCTCTGCTTCCGGCCTCAAGGTGCAGGCCAAGATGGGGCCCAGGGCCGCCGCGCGGTAAAGCCGCTCGCCTCACCGGGTATGCCACTCCCGTCTTCGCTCCGGCTCCTGCCGTAGACCCCCGTACGGTCTTTCGGCGGTATCCGCTTCATTCCGCGGCTCCTACGGACGCCGCAATGTGCTGTTGCAGTGCTCGACCAGGTCTCTCTCTGCTTCCCGCCTCGCGGTGCTGGCCAAGATGGCGCGCAGGGCCGCCGCGCGGGGAAACTGCCCACCTCTCCGGGTATTCCAGTCCCGTCCTTTCACCGGCTCCTGCTGTGGGCCCTAGGCCTCCGGGTCTGCCGTCCGGTTGTTCGGCGGTATCCGCTGCGTACCGCAGTTCCTGCGGATCCCGCCGTGTGGTGGTGCGAGCCCGCGGCCCGCGGCGTCTGGCTGTGCAGCTCACGCAGCAACAATGAGCCTCCGGGGAGAAGAAAGAAAGAGTCCTCTGGGTCACTAACAGTCCCTGCACCACTGAAGGTGGGTGCAGGTGGTGTTAAGCAGCCGGATGATTTTATTTTCCACTGGATGCTGCCGGCCACGGAGGAGCTCTGGTAAGAAGCGGCCGTTCCAGACGCCCCGCCCCTGGAAGTCAAGAGAGAGAATTTTTAAGGCATTTTTATTACTTTCTGCAAACTCAGAAGTTTACATGCACTAGGATTACTATGCCTTTAAACAATTTGGAACATCCCATACAATGATATCATGTCTTAGGAAACTTATTATTACTTATGATTATTATTGGAAACATCTGAGATAATTAGAGACACAGCTGGGGATGTATTTTAATTCACATCAGAAACACACTGCTTCTGTGTGTAACATCATGGGAAAGTCTAAAGAAACCAGCCAAGATATCTGGGAGAGAATTGTAGACAAGTTTGGTTCATCCTTGGGTGCAATTTTCAGATACCTGAAGTTGCTTCGTTCATCTGTAAAACAATTATACACAAGTACAAACAAGATGGGAATGTCCAGCCATCATACCGCTCAGGAAGGAGGTGGGTTCTGTGTCTCAGAGATGAACGTACTTTGGTACAACATACGCATATCAACCCAATAACAGGTCCGAGCAAGGCGACCTACAAACATTGCTCAGGTACACTAATTATGTCAGGAGGGATGGGCCAAAATTCCTACCAACTATTGTGAGAAGCTTGTGGAAGGATATCCAAAATGTTTGACCCAAGTCATACAGTTTAAGAGCAATGCTATCAAATATTAATTAAATGTATGTAAAGTTTTGACTTTACAGAAAGTAATAAAATTGCCTTAAACAATTCTCTCTCTCATTATTCTGGCATCTGGCAAATATAAATAATTTTGGTAATCCTAATTGACCTAAAATAGGTAAGGTTTATTCTGATTTCATGACAGATAGCGAGAAAAACATGCACATGTGTCATTTTATATAGTCTGTGTAAACTTCTGGTTTCAACGGTAAGTGAGGGCGCGATTTTTGGAGGCTGTAGTATAGATTTTATTGGGGCTATTTTGCAATACATGCAACCTTTTGATAATTTTTTATTGAAATGTTTGCAAAATGACCAAAAAAATCACAATTTTGGTGTTTGAAACTTTTTTCTTCTATGGTGTTCACTGTACGGGATAAATGGCAAAAGGGGGTGTTTTGAACTTTTAATATTTACATTTTTAAAACTTTTTATTTTTTACTTGAATTTAAAGTCCCCCTATGGTTCTTGACCACTAAGGGTCATAAATGCTTGTACACTGTTCTGCAATTTATAGATATTGCAGAAAGGTATACCTAGATGGCACTCCTATACTAGGGAGTAACAGGAGAAGTAACATGGCAGCTACAGAAGCCTTCCATAGGCTTCTGGCTGCCACGGCAACCACTCAGCATCCCTTGATTTTGTTGTGGGCGGGGAGATCGGGCATAGGAAAACTGTGCAGCAGCTGTGATTTCTATGGCATCTAAAGGGTTAAACAGCCGGGATCAGCGCTGTCTCCCATCCCAGCTGATAGCAGTAAGTCCTACCTGTAATATTCACATTTGTTATCTGCCGCATGTGGAGCAGACTCTGTGGGTGGGCCTGCTCCCTATTTAAATATAGGTGAGAGGTTAAAGGGGTTTTCCATTTTTAAAAATGCTCATCAGTTGGTCAAAGGGTATATGAAATATTTAAATCCGCTTGTTCCCAAATCACCTTCGCTCCCAGTGCTCCCCATCAATTACGTCATGTTCATGTCACCTTGCAGTTATTCACAGGTCTGGATATACGGTAAATGACTCCTGAGGCCTGTGATTGGCTGCATTATCATGTAAGCACTAATAGTGATATCATCAGCGGGCACTTCGGAACTGGCAGCAGGGGATTGAGTAGATTTAAATGGTGAGGTTTTTTAAATCTGTTAACAATATTTGGTGAGTGGCTGCAGAATAGAACAGCACAGACTTGTGTAAGCTTTTTTAGTTTATTGCATGTAGTAATAGTCAGACAGAACTCTATTTATTTTTGACCGCTGTTTAGGTCATTATTCATGGTGACTGTTTATAATGAAATTCAGTCTGTAGAAAATCTAATGACACAATTTGTCAGAGGTCAACTACCAGTATCTCAAGGAAGCCCAAGAAAGTGATTGAACTTGTAACTCATTTTCTGTTGAAATTGTAATGTGTGTAATATTTTCAACAGAACATATATCATGCATAATTAATCTAAGCAACTGATGGATTGCCTTCATAATCATTAAGATTTAGTTGTATTTTATAATTGTACCTGTAGCAATTGGCATGGTAATGGAATGACCTTCTAGTAAGCCTTTGCTGGGATCCAATATCGCCCTTTATTATCACTAAAATGAATTCAATTCATATAACTGTAGCATTCATTAACAAGCCAAGAAAACTGATTGCTTGTTCTGTACCCTAAAATATTGTTAATGTACATGTTATTTTCTCATATCTCAACGTCTGAAATAAAACAGATGCTAACAGTTTATAATTAGATTTAAATTATATGCTTGTATTTTCCCTATCCATGCAGAATATCTTTAGGATGTGAAATAAAGAACAGCATAATTACAGTATATTCAATATCGTGTGGAAATGTAAAGATGAGTTTGCTCAATTTTTCAAATTTTTTCCAGATTTTTCACAAAATGAAACCATGTAAAAATTAAACAGACACACAGTGATAGATATAGTGAGTTCTCATTGTACTCTAAATAATGAAATCACATTCACTTCTGCTACATCTTTATATGTGGCAAGTATTAGTACCTGTTAAGATATTACACTTAAACCACAATAAATAGTCAGTAAAGTTGGTAGCTTCCTTTTTAAAACAACAGTATAGATATACTCCAGCTGTAACTATTTAGACTAAAGATGATCTAGCAGAACAATGCACTGCCAAATTTGCCTATGGCCCATACTGTGTATTTCATTGCAATGGCACTTGGTAGGGGTGAGATATACTAGGCAAAGTCTGAATCTACATCAGAGATTCCATTTGGAGTCTCTGGCACAGATTTCATCAACAAATTAGCACAGCATGCAGCACTATTTTCCCATTAAAATTATGGACACCGTGATGGAAACCCAACAGACTCCATTGTAATCAATGGAGTTCATGGAACACCATTGGTGTTCATCATTTAATTGATCCGGCACCACCTCTGCAATGGAGAATTCAAACAAAAGTTTCAAAGCTGATGTGAACCAGGCCTCAGACAGCAAGTGAAAAATCGGATCTTTATGTTAATTTAGTGGCAAGTGAAGGAATCTAAGTAACTTTAACAAGGGACAAATTTTGATGACTAGATGAAATTGTCAGAGCATCTCTAAAATAGCAAGTCTTGTGGGACGTTTCTACTCTGTAGTGTTTGTCAATGGAAGGGCAACCATTGAACTGAGAACAGGATCGTGGATACCCAAGGCTCATTGATGCACATCTAGTGTTGAGCGATTACGTTGGCTATCGACATCGGTCTATGGTCGATAGTCGGCCATCATCGACAAGATATTCGATGGTCGATGATAGATGATCGCCGATGACCATTAAAGTCTATGGGAGAGCAACATCACCTTCATTCTTACACCCAAACAGAGCTGGAGAAGCTGGAATTAAAATCCACAACAGGCAAATGGATACGTGCTACATGTTAGGCAACACACTTAGGTTATAAAAGCCACAGAAAAAAAATCACAGACCATTCACTATCCCTGTCTTGTACCACAGCATGACCCTTAAACCTGCATCACCCACAAAAAAATTTAAAAAGTGCCAGAAGGCAGTATATTTGAACCATCATTTTACTTGAACTGGACATTGACTATCCCTGTCCTGTGAACGCAGCATGAGCTCCAAACCTGCATGACCCCCAGATTTAAAAAGTGACGGAAAAAGTAGTCTTTCAACCACCATTTAATTTCACTGGACATTGACTATACCTGTCCTGGGCCACAGCATGAGCCCCAAACCTGCATGACCCCAGATTAAAAAGTGCCGGAAAAAGGATCTTTCAACCACCATTTTAGTTTCACTGGACATTTACTATACCTTCCTGGGCCACAGCATGAGCCCCAAACCTGCATGACCCCAGATTAAAAAGTGCCGGAAAAAAGAGTCTTTCAAACCACCATTTTAGTTTCACTGACATATACGTCCCTGTCCTGGGTAGCGCTTGCCCCCTCCGTAAGAGTGCGTGACCAATTGAGCTTCACTTGGAAATACTAGTGGTTAACGCTCCTGTTCCACCCAGGTGGCATTCTTTTTCTCATTTTACTCAACGTGCTGGAGGAAATTGTCTCTGTACTTTGTTCTCTGTCCGTGCTCCATACTCCATGTCCTCTGAATAACCTACATCTGGTCAAGTTTTCCTGTATCTCTCTTGTACAATTCAGAGGAATTTTTTACCAGCTATTTTTTAACATGCAAGTTTTTTAGTAGTTTAATTCTAGAAACACATTTTTAAAATAGGATGGAAATCCCACCATGTCTTTGTTTCTCTTTTTTTAATTGTATTAAATGGGTTGTCTCAATACGGGATTGCTAGCTATGTTTAAAGATCTTCAAAAACAAGTCATTTTGCAATATGTGTCCATTAACAGTGTCCTACCTATCCTGTTTCTGACAGCACTATCACCCTTGAGCCACTCTTGACAATTGTGAAGAACAAATGTCTGTTAGAAACAACATTTTTTACCCAAAAGGACCTGTAGTTTTAGCTGCATGTCACAGCAAAATGCCCCAAAATTCAAAGCATGACCCTTAAGCCACTTTGGACAAATTT
>JAODAL010025823.1:0-57912 GCA_025379985.1 Phyllomedusa bahiana | reverse complement strand
TACAAAAAAATTTTTAAAAATCTCAAAACCCTAACAAAAATTGGGGAAGGATCACAGCAAAATTAAAGGTTTCTCGTGCGAAAAAAAAAAAAATTTGGGGCTGAGTTTTTTGGCCACAGGCAAGCCGGGTCCCTACCCTATGAGAACGCGAAACACTGAGGCGAAACGGGAAAAAACGTTTTCCCTTTTAAAAAAAACGAGTCATGTAAATTTTTTTCCCAGCCAATCGCAACCATACACACCCATTTAACGTCGCACAAAACATCTCACCCCTTGCCTTTTTCTGTAATTTTAAATTTGCTGGCCCCCCCCAAAATTTAACAGGAAGCGCCGAAAAAGGCCGATCTTAATAGATGATGAAACAGTTTAAAAAACCTTTAATTTTAATCCATGATCGGGAAATTTTTTCGATCCCCAAAAAAACCCTTTGCCATTTCAATTTTTCCCGAAAAAAATCGCTCAACACTAAATAAAACTTTTTCTGAAGCAAAAAAAAAAAGAAAAAGAACAGCAAAAAAATTTGCCATTTTTCGAAAAACATAAAAATGCAGAAATAGAAATGTCTTTAAATTTTTATTAATGTCAGATTAAAGCTAAAAACCCAACAATACATTTTTAACCCATGTAAATTTATCATATACCAAAAAAAATTTTCAATTACATAACTATACTGGATTAACTCGTATTTGATATTTTTCTTTCCCAATAAAAAGGGTTTGTGAATTATCCTTTTATTTATTTAAAAATGGGATGTGGTCCAAAGAAGCCAATTAATTCTTAATTAGCTATGGCTTGGGGGGGGGTTTTTTAACCCTAAAAAAGTCTCACAGTTTGTTTTGAAAATTTTTTTTTCTGTTGTAATTTTTTCTGCAATAGAGGGGCGGAGTTTTGTTTTCCAAGGGTTAAGCTATCGAAAAATTTTTTGGTAGCTTTAAAGCATGAATAAAACAGCACGGAAATCATGGGTTTATTCTAAAAGTGAAAACTAGAAAACTGGGGTCTGGTGTGAGTTTTTTTTCCCCATTTGAAGATTTTTAAAGGGTAGCAAGTTTTTCCTGTTTTTTTTCCATAGGGTTTGGATTATTTTACATTTCCCCCAAACATGGTAATAAGGACCTTTAGCCCCGCATTTGCCCTCCCCCAACCAAAAGTGAGTATCCGGGAAAGGAGATTTTTGGCAAAATGGGTTTTTGGGGGGTTAGATCCCAAACCGAAGAGAATCTTTTTTTTTAAACAATTAAAATATGTTTTGGCACATTTTAAAAAATTTGGAAACATTTTTAAGCTGCTTAAAGCCAGTTTTCTGTTTAGGGTTTGGGCCAACTGGGTTTTTCCCCATTTTTAAGGGCGAAATCTGGTTTTGTGGGGAGAGATCTGTTTTGTAAAAGGGTTTTTGGTATGCGCTGAAAAACCCTTTTAAGTATTCTTTTTTTTCCCAAAGGGGAAAAATTAAAGGAAAGGGGAAAGTGTTTTGGGGGTATCTGGCCATTGCCTTTATTGTATAAGGGGGCCCTGTTTTTGGTAAATGAAAAAAAATTTGGGTTTTTTGGGGAATTTAAATTGTTGAATTAGATCATCAAAGGCTTGAAGTGCCTTGGTGATAGGGGTCCCCAACGCCCCCCCCCCCAACCCCATGCCCAATCCAGTGTTTTTATAGAGATTTCTTAAATTTTGCTTTTTTGAATAACTGAAAGAGGGCACAAATTTTGGGTCTATATATATTTTGGGGTTTATGCTTCTGAAAAATGAAATTTTCCCAAACGGGATGCGGGCAGGGAAAAAAGAGTCAACAATTTAAATTCTGGGGGAACTTCTGCCACATAGAAATGGAAAATCAAAAACCCTTTAAAAGGTTTCCCCTGGGAATGTGGGAATTCTCAAACTGAAAAAATTTTTTGGATTTCAGGAGAATTTCCAAAAAAGAGATAGGGTTTTTTTAAAAAGAAGCAATATTTATTGCAGGGGGGTTTTGGGACGGAGAGGCCACCAGAATACTCTTTTGATACAGGATTTTTCTTAAATCAGGTTTTTTTTGGCCCCCAAATAAATTTCAACATTTGATTTTGAATTTTAGTGAAAAAAGGGAGTAAAAAATTTAAAAAGGGTAAGGGATCTTGAATATATAAGTATTTTGGGGAGAAAGCATCTTATTTAAAAATTAAATTGGAGCTACCCGGGGAAAGGGGGAAAATTTGGGTTAAAAGCTAAAAAATTTCTTCCGATAAAAAAAGCACTAATATCCTCCAAATTTTTTTTTTTATGGGGGTTTTTTAAATTTTTTGGGTATTTTTTTAAACCCTAGAAAGGGACAAAAGAGGGGGCCCAAATAAAATTAATGTTGGGTATTTGGGTTTTTTAAAAGGAAGAATGAAAATTTTAATAGGGAAATTATAATTTTGTTATTTTTTAATTTGTATTTTGGAAATTTATAGCATAACTTTTCCAATAGGCAAGTAATGCGGGAAATTTGATTTATCAGGCTGGGGCCCCAAAAGTTTTAAAAAATACCCACTGAAATATGGCCACCAATGGGTTTTTTTAATTTAGGGTAACCCCTTTAATTAGAGAATTTCCGAATGTGTTTTTTTGCAAAAGGCTCACGCACAAATCAAGATAAAGGGGAAAAACAGGGGGCACCCTTGTCTTTTTTTTAATTGGGGAAAGGGGAAACTTTTTGAGGGGAAATTTCCGTACGGTAGACCCGGGCAGGGGGGAGGAAAATATAAGGGACTTTGGGGGGGAAAAATTTTAAAATTTGGTCCACAAAACC
This sequence comes from Phyllomedusa bahiana, assembly GCA_025379985.1. Lineage (NCBI taxonomy): Eukaryota > Metazoa > Chordata > Amphibia > Anura > Hylidae > Phyllomedusa > Phyllomedusa bahiana. Next base: position 55,142 of record JAODAL010025823.1, on the reverse strand, counting down.
CAAAAATTTTTAATAAAACCTCTTTCTTTAAAAACCCCAATTTACCCTGTAAAAAAGTTTTTCCCTCCGTCTAGTACAGGAGAGCAAGGGGTAGTTTTTTGGGGAATTTTGCAATTTGCAAGCACCCAAAAACTTCCCCGATCCCAAACTCTCGTCTGTCTGCCTTTGATAAACCCCATTTGGGGTCCTTGCGATCGGGGATGGAATGAAAAATTGAGTCTGTTTGCTAGGTTTTTTAGAGAATTTTTTTGATATCAAGTTAGTAGGGGAAAATTGGGCTTTAGTTTGAAACTAGGTTTTTTTGTTTTCCCGGGCCCTTAGGGTTTGTAAGAGGGTTTTGCAAAAAGTTCTCTCCCGGGTTGGGTGTCCTTTTGGGTTTTGGGGATGGTTTTAAAAAAAAGGGGGGACAGATGTGGGGATTAAGATGGGGGGAGAAAGTTTAAAATACCTTTAAAGATGGGCCCCACTGGGCCAGGATTTGGGTTGCTTTTTAAAATTGTTTGATAGCCCCCCACAATTTCGGGGGGTAAATAAATTTAGATTAAGGGAATCAAGTTACCCTTTGGGGTAAGGGAGGGGGGTGATTTTTCCCTTTTAAGAATTTTTTTCAATATTTTCCCTTTTTGCCCTGCTGGAATTTCTTGTCTGAACTAAGTTTGGGTATAAAAAATATTATTTTGCAAATGCGTTAAAAAAATTTTTTTGGGGATCGTATTTTTTTTGTGTTATTGGGGATAAAAAGAAACTGTATTCTGGATCGGTTTGGATTTTTTTGATCCTTTTTGGCAAGGAGTTTTTGGGGGCCCTATCACCTTGAAAAATAAAAATTTCCCAAACGAAAACTATTTAAAAGATTCTCAATTTTTGTAATAAAGGGTGTTTCAATTCCCTTTGGGAAAGGGGAAAAATTTTCCTTCCCTCATTTTTTGTAAAGGGTTTTAAATTTTAAAATTTGGGGGAGTCTAATGTTTAATTTTGCAAAAATTCAGTGACCCGCCCTTTTCTCTGTTACGTTTTTTCCTGGGTTGATATTTTCCAAAAAAATATTCCTTTTTAAATCCCTTTTTATGGCGCACCAAAAGGTTTCTTCAAAGGGTGTCGAAGGAGTTTTAAAAAGCAAATTATTTTTTAAAGGGGAAATTTTTAATTTTTCCCTGGGGTTATTTTAAAGGTTTAAGTAAAAAGTTGTTCAGGGGGCGCCTTTGGGGTTTATGAAAAGGGGGGGAAAAACGATCTTGTGGGGTTTAAATGGGTTGGGGAATAAACGCCCAAAGTATATGTCCTTTTTTGGGTTTTTAATAAAAATTAAACATTTCTTGCAAATTTAAAGGGGAAAAAATCAACCCCCTCGAGTGAGTTTTCCCTTTTGGTTTGCGGGAGTAGTGTGTGAAATTATTTTTTCCCTGGGGGAAAACCCCGCCAAGGATCATGTAAATTTTCCCCCAAAAATTACTTTTTTTAAAGTTCGGGGGCCGGTTTAAAGAGAAACCCTTTTGGTTTCTATCTTGTTTTAATCTATTCCCAAAATATTAAAATCTCCACAAATCCCACCAAAGGTTCCCTTTTAAGTATTTTTTTGGTTTTGGGAGAACTCGGGAAAAACAAAGGATGCCTGATGCTTGTTCGGAGCTTTATACAGAAAACTAGTGTATATAACATAGAATTAAATGTGCATTGTAAAATTTTATTTTATCCCCCTTTTGGGGGGTCAAAACAATTGAATATGGGAAAAAGCAACAAAATTTTCTGATAAAAATTGAGCCCCCCCCAGCTTTCTTCAGATCCCCGCAATGGAACACTTTAGGTTTCCTTTTAATGTTTAAGTCAAAAGGGTTATCTTTATTATGTAGGTTTTGGTTTCCTGCAAGCATACTACATCTGCACGGGATGGGAGTAAATTTTTTCCCAAAAAGTAAACTCTTGAAAGGAAAAATTGAGACCTTTACATTTAGGGGACATAAACTAATACCCATAATGAAAGAAAAAAGAAAGATAGATCCCCTATTTTATTGTTAACTTTTGACTTTTTCAATAAAAGTATTTAAGAAAGGTAAAGGGAAAGTTAAACATGAAATAATAAACATTAAAAAAAGGGAATTACCCCAAACAAAGAGCCAACTTTTTGAACTTTTTAAACTGTTAAAAATTTAGAGAATGCAGAAGAAAAGTATTTCCGTCAAAGGGAAATAAACAGGGGGGCAAAAAAATTTCCTATCTAAAGGGAAAAATCATTGAGAAGGACCCTTTTGGATGACGCTCCTTTTCACAAAAGGGAACCCCGAAAAGCAAGCTTAAAGGTTTCAAAAGAAATTTAATCCTCAGTCCGAAATCTTGATCCGGGTCTTATCTGACCACAATTTGTGTTTATTCTTTTTTTTCTTTTTGTTTTTTTTCTCACGGAAAAACGTCCTGCGATAAATAAAAGGGTTTTCCAAATTTTTTTCAGGGTAAGGCGGGCCTCTTCTGGATTGTGGCATAAAATTGGGGGGCCCTCCCTACAATAATTAAAAAAAACGGGGAACCCCAAATCGATTTTTGAATATCCTTATCCTTGGGGATTCTTGGTAGGGCTGGAACTCTTTCCTTTTAAGCATGGTTGCAGAGGAAAAATTTTCCGGGAAGAGGGAAAAATTTTGGGGGAAACGGTCCTGGGACGATCCGTCTTTTTTAAAAGCCCTTAAAATTCCCCCAATAATTTTTGTGGGAAATGTATTGGGGCTATAGGGGCCCCCTTTTGGGGAAACTTTTTGAGGAAAGGTTTTTTTGGGGGTTTAAAGGGATCCTGGGGGAATCCAATCGACAATTTAGGTCTAATTTAAAAGAAGTTTGGCAAGAGGGAGAGCCCTCAGATCTGTTAGGTACGCCGAAAAACCCTGGTCAAAAGGGAAATTTTCAGGATCCAGGGTTTCCCAAAACGTTTTTTAAGGGCCTGGATCGGTCCCCCTAGGTCAAAATTTTTTGAGGCCCAAGTTAAAATTCCTCTTCAAATGCATTATTACCTAAATTTAAGGGAATTTTTGGGAATTTGAAAAAGTCTCCCATTTTGTTCTCAATATTTTCTTTGCGGGCCGCTAGTGTTTTGAAATTTCTTTTTGACCCCCCCCCATCATCTTTTTAAAAACGATTCAAAGTTGAACGGAAAATGAAACGTTGGGGGAAAAGGGAAATACGTCGGGGCCCGGGGAATCAGGCAATAAAGCTGTAAAAAAATCTACTGAGCCTGTTTTTGGAAGAAGGAGTGGGGAAATGGGGAAAATTGGGGCCCCTTAAAAATTTGGGGGAACGGCCCTGGAGGAGGAAAAAATTTTCCGGAAGTTTGTTGGCTTTTTTTTTTTGGGTTTTCTTTTTAAAATTTTACCTTCCATGATTGGGAAGAGCAAAATTGTTTTGGCAGAGGACCTTGGGAAAAACTTTTAAAGAAACCAAACTGGGGGAGGTCCCTTTATAGAAAATTTTTTTTGAATTTTTTTAAAAAACTTAAAACCCCCCCGAATTTTGCAAAATATAGAACCCAAACCTCGGGAAAAAGAGTAAAAAAAACCCGGGAAAAAAAATAAAGTCGGGTTGTTTCCCGGGAAATTGGATCAGTGATAAAGTTTAAACCCACAAGATTTCCTCCCAAAGAGCGTGAATAATTCTGTTAGGAAATGTGAACGGGCTTTTTAATGCGGGTTTTGGGGCCCTTCTTTTATGGGGGAGGGTTAAGTAAAAGGGTGTCTCCTCTGTCTTCGGGGAAAATTTTAAAAGGGGCTAAAGGGGGCCACAGGTTTTTTTTAATAAACCGGGGGGCCAAAATTTTACTTCATAGGGTACAAATAATAGTGGAGCGGGGAAAATTTCCCAGGAAGGGGGTAATACAGGTAAAGAGTTTGTACTTTTGGTGAATTTCCACTGCCCTTTTATCTTCCACTTCCCCTTTGGGCTGGCAAAAAAAATCCCCTGCTGTGCTAAAGTCCCTTGGGGTCCTGGACGGGCCCCTTTTTTTTCCCTTTCCCCAAAAGGGATGAAAAAAGATCTGGCAGAGGGGAAAACCCCCCTGCCCTTATCACTGTGCGTCAGCTTTGGTGGGGTATTCCTCAGAAAGGAACCTGGAGAGGAAATGTGTGCAGCAACCAGGAAGCATTTTGAATGTCAGCAATGGCCTTTTAAGTTTGACTGAGGGGGCCCCCTTTTTTTCCACAGGGCTAACCAGTTCAAAATTACCCACAGGGCAGAAGGGCTTAAAACGACCCCAAAAGGTTTTGGAGCGGGAAACAGGATGCCAGTGATGTGGCTTCCCTTTGCAGTTAAACATAGTTGGGGGCGATTTTAAAGGGACATCACAACAGAGCTCACGGGAAAAAGCAACTGCCACACCCCGGCCTTGGCCACCCCCCAGGAAAAGGGCTGTTCTTTTAAAAAAGGCCCTTTGTGATTTTCCAGCCAATCGCAACCATACAAAACCCAGTCAGGGACACCCTCACACACATTTTCACCCCTCTTTTCTGAAATTCGGATTTGCTGGCCCCCAAAAATTTTAACGGGAAGCCCGAAAATGGCGCGATCTTTTTAAATAGATGATGCCCAGTTTCTAACCAAATTATCGCATGATCTAAAAAATCCGTCACCATAAAAACGGGCCGGGATTTCAATTTTGGGTGGGATAATAATCGCTAAAACACAATAAAGAGCCATGAAAATAAATTTAGGTTTTTTACTTGCAACCTAGTAGACAATAGGAGGCACAGTCACTTTCTTTTTAGACAATAATTGTCCCTGTACACTTGGGCATGCTAAGCTTATAGTTTATAAGATTTTACAATTCCAACTCTTTCACAATATCAATGCATCCTTTAAGTCTGTAGACTTTACTTTTAAATCCAATCAAGAGTAGTTTTTTTCCTCTTGCCCTTTCCCTGTACCCCCTTTTTAATGCTTCATTGGTACTCTCTACGGCCGTTCCAGTCATGACATGCTTGTGTTCCACATACCTTGTCCTTCAGTGACCTTGTGATTGGCCACTGTCCTCTGCCAGACTCCTCTACATCAAAACCTCAAAACTCTTTTTGACTCTCTCTACATTGTGTTCTGTTTCTTTGTCTCTTTTGACCTGATCAATTTCTGTGACAGCTTGCTTCTGGGCCATAGTCAGCCTTGTGTCCAGGAGAACTTCTTACTCCTTACTTCTTAAACTTTCAACTACAAACTCTTTTTCAGAACTGAACTGATTTGTAAATGATGGCTGGTTACAGAGGCATAACTTAAAGCTCCTGGGCCTCAATGCAAAATCTGTAAGAGGGCCCCCATCAACCATATGCCGTTTATAATACAGGTCCTTTTATACGTGGAAGAGGAGCCTTTGGGCCCCCACAAGACCCTGATGCTACCTCTGCACCCCCTATAGCTACGTCCCTGGCTGGTTATATAAGGCTGTAGTCCCTCTATCTACCCAGGATCACCTGGTTACTCCTGATTGGCTGCAATATAACGCATGAAAATGGTGCTTAAAGCGTCAGTATCCAAAAGTGCAACAGCAATATACATTACATTTTATACAGTGCTAGCATATAAAACTTATTTTTGGCTGCACATAAGACTACTATTAGAGTGGTCTCACCACTATGCACAAACATTATACACATTTATAATAGAACACAAGAACATTTTCAATCAACAAATGAGAACCCCACTTATACCTAGAAAATGGCATAAGCATTGTGGTGATTGAAAGCTAAGGAAGCAATTGAGTATACCCAGTCAACTATTTTCATAACTCTCACAGCCTATAAATGGCAAGTAACTGCATATCTGTGGTCATCGTTATCCTACAAAGTGAAGAAAGTAGAAAATAAAATGTAGAATGCAGTTTCTTATAATGTGAAAGAAATCAAGGAGTTGTGTATGAAATGCATTGCTTATCCAAATTGCACTATGTCCATATCAGAAAGGAATTGATAAATACTACCAATGAATTGATGGATAGGAAGTGACATGTTGCACAGTATTTGATAGAATCTCCAATTAGTTTTAACCAAGTTAAACTATACAAAGTTGTGTTTTGTTACTAGATTCCTCACCAGTCTATACCTTGGAGAGAATGGTATGTGGCATGTTTACACTTGGTGTGACAGTTCCACTAGTGATTACATTCCTTGAATACAAAGCTGGAAGAAGAGTTAGCTAATGTATTAACCCCTTGCTGCAAATCTATAACTGGATTTAAATAGTGTCACATCATGTTAGCTGTAATCAGCATCATTGCAACGACCGTATTCTGCAGATCATTTCGTAGGAGGAAAGAATGCACACGGGTTGTAAACACTTCACAAACCAAGAAAACTGGAAAGTTGTATATTTGATTCTTCACGTCATGAAAATAGAGGACGATTTGATATTCAAGGTTATGTTACCGTGTATTTCTAGCAACCAGGAAAAAGAACATTTTGAGAAAAAAGAAGTTCAGAGCAACAGCACATATTAGTAGTAATTGTATTCTCTTAAATTGCTACACCACCTTAATTGAATATAATAAAGTCTTATCTAATGGCTGAGAGTGTGCACTATAAATGTAGCCAAGGGATCATGAACATGGCCATATTACAGATGCATCTGGTACAGATTCATAAGGCGGTGCCTATAACATTTTTGGGCCCATACTATATCTCTGTATGCCCCAGCTTTACATGGAGGCACTCAATAATTCTATGCTACAGTACAGAGGCAATACTTCTTGTGCACAATGTGATGCAATGCCTTGTGAAGGCACCATATGTGCACATGGATTTGCCAATGTGTCCAAAGAGTTGGTTGTCTTGTGCATGAGCCCTTAACAGCATTCTCTGATGGGATCTACTTTTTTGTTTTTCTTAAGAAATATTTAGAACTTCAAGTGTGCAATAGTGCTGAGGTGAATGTGCCCTTAAAACTAGCAATAAAATGCTTCACTACAGGTGTTCTAGGTCAGTATAATGAAATAATGAACTTAGGGCAACATGTATGAATGGGACTGCGCCATTATTATATCGTACTTTGTGCCAAAAAGCTGTCATAGCCCTGTTCTATAGATGTATGAACAGTTGTACTCCAGATGTGAGGGCATTCTGAGGGCGTGTTGTACCACATTCGTAAGATTAGACACATTTATGAATGTGGGATGCCAAAAGTAGGTACATAACTGTCAGAACAGCAAGGCCAAGTTAAAACTGGCCTGCCTGAGCCCAAAGTTGCCATTATCACTGATAATAAGATGCTGTTATTATCAATTTTATAATATATAATTTAATATTCATTTTTAAATAATTTTATATTTTTGGGAAAGTATTTTATTTCATGTAATTAACATCAGTAAGCATGGCCCTAGCTGTCAGGAATTCTGTAGAGTCTTTTCTACTTCTTTACTATGTGGCACAGATGTATAGGATTATACCTACGATGCGCCAAATGTATGAACTGCAGAAGAACAGGTTCATACATTCTAGTGCATTCTACACTGCTTTAAAACTATTTAGAAATGGCCTGTCTGGCGCCAAAGTTCATACATATCGCCACTAGTTCATCACTAGCTTAGGGTTCTAGGTTGCATTCAGACAGCTATCATACCAATTAATTTGGGGATTGTATCCCACAAGGACAAAACAGAAAAAACAAAAAACAAATAAAATCTACATATAAAATAAAAAGTATAAAGCTTTCCTGTTTGTTTTTAGGGATCCAATTTTGTTCTTAGAATTAAACATACAGCAAAGAAAAAGGAAAGATTGAAAATTAAAGTGTTCTCACACATATTTGGCATATCCACGTGTCACTTCTGAGCTATCTCCAAAATAGGGCTCCCCCAATCTCCAGCCTTGTGTATATACCATACATATTAATTATGGAAACACCCCTCTAAGTCTTCACAGTAATAAAAAAAAAAATACTGGAAATCACAGAAATAGACAATGAAAGACCCTTTAGGGCCATGATTTTTCTGGACATGAAATAAATAAACCTAACCAGAAAAGAGGTTTCAAAAAGGCTACCAGGTACTTCATATCCCTTAGTCATTTGTTTTCAGAGATATGGACCTTTATTTTCTTTTCTGATATACCCTAATCAGCCTAAAGAAGGAGGAGGAAGAAAATCAACCCACCTACTCTTACATTTTCCATCTGTTTCTATTTTTCAACTTTTTTTCACTTTAAGGAAAACAAAAGGCAAAATACAAAAACATGTGAGCTTATAGACCATAAGCCTAAGGTCTTTGGTCTGTCAAAATAAATCCGAATGCACATAGTCTGCAAGCATAGATTTAAAGGGGTTGATTCAACATGCTGTTTCACAGAGCCACAGCCAGCTTCAGACTCACATCCAGGTCAAGCTGTGGGCAGTTCTAGAGCAGTGATTGGCATACCAGCTCTGATTTTCCTTACTTTTCTGGTTACAGTGACATGAGTTATGGAGATTTATAATCTGCAGTGCACAAGGCTACAGAGCTCTAAGGGTTAAAAAATTGTCATTAGCTAAAGATATCACTCCTTGAACACTATTAAGACTACTATGAAAACTAGCAGTAGATAAAATCTCTTATATTTCCTGAATAAAACAAAATCAACACAGCAATGTATTTGGTAATAATTTTCATTTATATTTTCCTACATGTTAAAAGCCAATCATTGTGGTGAGAAAATCCCTTTCATCATGCCCCGTCAGAGCTCTGGAGTTGGATTTGTGGAGATGGAGTCTGCTGGAGAAGTGTATGGTGAAGTTGTCTTAGTCAGGAGAAATGTACTGATTTTAACTCAAGATTTGAAATAAAAATAATAAGTCATATATTTTAAAAGCCCTCACACTCGCACTCACTTTTTCCATTCTACCTTCCAAAAGCCAATTTTTATTAAACTTTTTTTTTTTAATTTTTCTGTCTACATAGAAAGTTGAGGGTTTGTTTTTTCGTGGTACAAGATGTACCATTTATCATACCACATAGTATACTGGGAAAAAAACAAAAAAGGTGTTTATGAAGTAGAATGCAAAAAAAAAAAAAAAAAAAATCAACTGTACATTTTTTGGCAGGAGGCTTGATTTTATGGAGTTCACTATGCAGTAACAATTGTCTGTTAAATTTATTCTGCAGGTTCGTCTGATTCTGAGTTTTTGTTAAGTTTTATTACTTAAAAAAATATATATATATTTGCATTCAACAATAACTTTTCTATGGACCTGACTGAGGACTCTTTATTTCCAAACTGAAGTGTACTTTTTATTGCTACTATTTTGGAATACATGTAACTTTTGATCACTTTTGTATTACAAATTTTTAAGGACAGAAAGTGACTGAAAAAACGAACAATTTTGGCGTTGGGTATTTTTATTTTATTTACGGTGTTCAACGCACAGGATGAATAATGTTAGAATTGACCATCGCACTGATAGCAACTATGTTTAGCTTTTTTTTCGTTTTTTATATTTTTTATTTGTAATTTAGTTTTTTAAATGGAGTACCTGACCACTAGGTGCAATCCCTTGTACACAATTCTGCAAAAGTCATATATTGCAGAACAGAGATCAGGGTAAGGTGTAATAAAAGTGGTAATATAGCAGCTATGGAGACCTTTAAAAGGCTGCCGGCTGCCATAACAACTGGTTGGCATTCCACAATCTTTTTGTGGGGTTGCCTATAGGGGACCAGTACATTGCACAGCACTGTTTCTCAATCCCTTAGATGTTTCGGTCATATTTACTATGGTATATAAGGCCTTAAAAGGCAGGGATTGAAGTTATCCTGAACCTGTTGACAAACATCAGGTCCCTATTACTAACAGCTAGAACCTGTCAAGTATGGAGCTTGTTTAGTGAGCCAGCCCGCTCCTTTCTGACATGATGGCATAAATGTAAGTAAATATTAATAAGAGTTTAAAATTGTATCAATTTTATTTTGTAAAATGACCAGCAATTTGCAACTACTTTCATAAGGATTTAGAAAAGTTTTGAAATTTTAATTGTATAAATATGTCATATGTTCTATCAGTGTAAGGACCTAATTTAAATAAGTTCTAGCAGCAATAGCCGTAATCTTACTATATTTCTACAATAAATTTGTTACTATTATTAATTATACATAAGCCATTTATGAAGGAGTGAAGGCTGGATTTGGAGTTGGAAGTTTGGCTTACTGACTCCATATCTTTGGTCTCTATACAATGTTAAGGAGGGGTAGAGGATTCTTCTACTGTGACTGACTACCAGGAAGACTTAAAGGGGTTTTCTAGCTACAAAGATCATATCTTTAATAATGGGGACAGTAAAAATAAGCGCTTTTGCAATTGGTTTACATTACCTAAATCATTTAGTATAGCAGATATGAGCTAATCTATGTGTGTCTAGAGCTAAATCAGCAGCCTGAGGTTGGGTCATGCCCCTTTGCTCTGATTGGCTGCCTGATATTTAGTTCAACTCTGTTGGGACATGCCCCCTGGTTGGGACATGCCCCCTGTGCTGTGATTGCCTGCCTGCACTGTGTGCTTACTCCCCTCTGAACTGTGGAAAATGAAAGTAAAACTAGCTGTCTCAGCTTTCTGTGATGGCTGTGCACAGCCTAATAAATGTTTGTAATTTTTGTATATAATAAAGGCTGACTGAGCTGCTCTATGCTTCTCTTCCAGTGATAGCTCTAGGTGAAGGATCTGGGCAATTACTGAGTCTCCAGCTACTAGATTCACTCCTCCCCCCATATAACACAGCTTTATACAGTCTGCTCCATCTCTGATAACAGAGGAGGGAGCAGAGTGCATTTCTCACATTTGTTTAATCAGTTTAGGCTGTATGTATAAATGCTTACACCAATGCAGGTGTCCTGGTTCCAAGGAGCTTGTGCAGCCTGGGAGGGAAGTGACAGCTCTCCAGACATGAGGACTGACCATTGCAGGAGAACTGCAGAGCTGAGACATCCTCTCCCTTTAACTGCTCAAACAAAGTGATGATATCACCAGTCTTTAGTGAGGGAAGACATGCCCACTGGCAGGAGAGACATGCCTACTGGGAGGAGAGACTCACCCCTGGATTTAAACAGACAGAAACAGCTCAAGTCTTCGAAAGCGTTTGATGAGAAAACCCCCTTTAAAAGAGGGAAGACCTGGTTGACAAAAAAGCACCCTGTGAGACAAAATACGGCTAATAAGAAACCTGCCCATTTCTTGCTGTCCAAGAAACTAAAGATAAGTGAAGTCTGAAGCAGGAACAAATGAGCTTACAAGAGAATTCCTGCATTCATGATGATACAAGAGCAGAGGCAAGTTTTATATTCTGGCTAGAGAAAGCTGACACACATGACCATGAACTGGAAAACCCAGGTCATCAGTTTTCTCACTAAGTCAAGAACAGACATGCTTTACTGCATTTTATTGCTATTTTATCTACTTAGTTATCTACGATTTCTTTTCTATTAAGAGCAGTGTAGTTTGGTTACCACCCATGCATATTCAGTTGCTGATTTGGAGTCTACTTGAACATTTATGGGTTCCTGGCAACTGTAAATTCTACTGTGATTGCACCATCTGTGTAAAAAATTTGGTTCCATCTGTATTTATTTGTTTAATTTGAGTAATAATTGCTCTGTTATACACTTGTAAATCCTTCATGTCCAGAAATGAAGTGTGTGGGGTGTAGCTAGTGGTTGCAATTTTGGGGAGGATAATTTGTGCAAAGGAAACAATAATGGGGAGGTAATTGCAGAAATTACCACTACTGCTTTGAGCTTGACATGTGTTTAATGACTGGACGGATGGAAATACTAAAACCTCTCATACTCATTGTCAGACAATTGAAACCGATAATCACCTTCACCAAACTATTGATGATAATCTGTTTTGAATAGATTTGGCTAATTCCAAGCAGAAGTGGCTTATTTTCTGCTTCGCAATGTGGCCTGAGGGATCAGAACAGTAATGGAGTTATTACCTAGTAATTCTCCTGTAACAGAAGCTGCAGGTATCATTTTCAGTATTATGACGGAGTGAACCATAACAATGTGGTTTCAGTCAAACACAAAACCTATGCTTCAAAAAGTGTCAATTTGATTGCTAATGTATTGGTATGTTATAATGCAATTCGTAAAATATTAGCTTTTAAAAGGGAAAACCAGAAATAAGAAAGGATTTCCACCCAAATCGTAAATGTTTCCTCAACATTTTATTCTTTCTTCACTCGGTAGTGACCAGAAAAGGCCTTAATGACTATTGATATTTTTAGTTTTTTTTCCTGCTATGTTTTTCCAGCCCAAAACTTTTGGATATTTCTCACGTTTTTCTGTGATGCAGTTATATGTCCTTATTTTTTGTGTGGACAATTTTATCTTTTTTTTGCTGTAGTTTAAAGATAAATAACCGTGCAATATATTAAATGTTTTTTTGAATTGTGAGTGAAAAAAAGCATTTTTCAAAAATTTTTTTTTTATACCATTCACCTTCCACAGCAAATCACTTGTCATTAAAGTCCTGTGGATATCATGTGTGCAGTGTCAGACTAGAGTACCTATGCCCCACAGGTAGAGTTAATTCTAGGGGCACACCAGTTGAGTTGTTTCTGGGAGTTTATTATGTGGGCCAACCCTAAAGCTACTCTAAATGACTGCACATGCCTCCTACACTCTGCCTCTTGCTTTTTGCCTATCTTTCTCTGCTTTTTGGCCTCTCTCAAGGATGCATATGCAATTATAAAACAACTCTAGGCCTGCCATGCCCAAGGGCTCACCAAAGGTTTTACCCTCTTCGTCTGTGGGCCAATCCGAACCAGAATGTGTGTTTTTTATGTACAATTACTTTTTTTATATATATATATATATTACATGTTTACTTTTCTTTTATTATTTATTTTAGATTTTTGCAAATGCTTTTATTTTAATAAGTTTGTTATATTTTTGTTACAAAATAAAAAAGTTTCTTTAAAACCGGTGACCAACTATTTTTCTGTCAGGAAGTCAATCTGCTATTGATTTTCCAGGAGATTTGATATAGAGTGAGAAGATGTAGCAGTCACATCTATGCCCTTGCTCATAAGCAATCACAGACAACCCTCTGCTACACAAGAAGACATCAGTATTATAAATGTATTCTAAATAGAGATGGGCGAATTGATTCTAACGAAGTGGAATTCGTTTAGAATTTCAGGAAAACTTTGGTTCGGAACGAAGTCGAACTTTGGGGTACTTCGCGTGAACGAAGTGTGCTTTTGATTGATAAAATGGCTGTGAGCACATGGCGCTACATGGGGCAAAAAACTCTGGGAGGAAGAAGGGCATAGCATGCATGACATGTGCAGAGATGAAGCCAACCATAGACCGGCGGGATTCTGTGACGTCACCGCACTATATAGTCCGGGCGCGATACTGGGAGCTCATACCGCTCTCACTGTACTGATTAGGGAAGGTGCTGCCGCGGCTGCTTATGATAGCTGATACTAAAGAACTCATTTTTATACAGCGATTTTTGGGAGGTGTCAAAGCTTGTCTCAGAGACTGCTTCTCTTAACGTTCTATTTCTGATTTAGTGGGGTATTGGATCTGAAGTCCAGTGTGCGTCCAGTGCAGCTGCATATACATTTTAATGCTATCTGCTCACAGCACATTGAATATCCAAGGGTGATCTAAGCCTGTTCCTGTTGTATTCATTTAAAGAAACAGCGTTTTTACAATACAAATACCACTTTATTTTTGGCTGCTCAATTCTTTTGCGCAATTTACATCCAGGGGTTAATTAAGCGTTGTTCTGCTGCTGTGGTGTCTAAAAGAAACCGTTTATTTCACCGCCAAAAAAATACATTTTTCTGTAGCATAATTCACAAGCGAAGGTTAATTACAAGTTTTCCTCTTGTTGTGTATCGTAAAAAACACGCCATTGTAACACGCTACAAAGCTCTTAGTTTTTGGTTGCTCAATTCTTTTGCCCAATTTACATCCAGGGGTTATTTAAGCGTTGTTCTGCTGCTGTGGTGACTAAAATAAACCGTCTTTTTCACCGCCAAAAAATAAATTTTTCCTGTAGCATAATTCACAAGCGAAGGTTAATTACAAGTTTTCCTCTTGTTGTGTAGCGTAAAAAACACGCCATTGTAACACGCTACAAAGCTGGTAGTGTTTGTTTGCACATGTTGGACCGACTGTATGAACAGAGAAAGGCCATTAACGATTTTTTGATGACAGGCGGACAGGAGTACTCCCCTGTGTAACTTTGATGTCAGCCAGTGGCAGCTCATGCGTGACACCTGCCCTTTGGTGAGGCCATTCGAGGAGGCGACGTTATTTGTCAGTCGCCAGGACTACGGGATGAATAACGTCATTCCACTGCTTCCTGTCCTGGAACAGATGCTGAAAAATCTGTCTGGGCAGGGGACTGGAGACGTATCGACTACATCTCGCGGCCACATGAGTCCGGTGGGGACTGAACTGGAGGAGGAGGAGGAGGACATTGGAGCAAAAGCATTGTCTGGTGAAATGAGTGGATTTTCTACCCAGGTGACAAGAGAGGAGGAGCAGGAGCAGCTGGAGGAGGTAGATGGAGATGAGGAAGACGAGGCAGATGACCCGCAAGCACCGTGGCAGTATACAGTGGAGATGGAGGCAGGGAGCCCCTCGAAGTCGCTTGTGCAGATGTCCTGCAGCATGCTGATTTGAGAAATTTTTGAGAAATTCGCCCATCTCTAATTATAATGACACGTAGTAGGAGGCAGAGCTTCCAGCTTTTGAACCCCAAAACAAATTCAGTAATAGGGAGCTTCTCCTACAAAGTGTTATTTATAATACTGGCATATTTTTTGTGGCCTCTGAGATTCCCTAAGCACAAGGGTCCAGAATCAACTGCTGCCTGTGCCCACCTTATGTCAACTCTCCTGTTCAATCAGCAACAAAGTGACAATTAGATTCTGGACCTGCAATGGGGCCTTGTAAGAAGGACCTTTAATTCATGTAACCTTTATACCTGTTTCAAAAGAATTGCATTATTAAAAAAAAATATATATTTTTTCAGAAATAGTGCCACTTACTATGTCTGGTATTGTAGCTCAGCCCTAGATAGTTTATTTCTAATTCTAAAATACCCTTCTAAGGCTTTATGCACATGGCACAGCTGTGTGCACAGAGCATGTACACTGGCCCGCTCATCTTTTCCAATTTATACTGTATGAACTTGCATAGAACTTTAAGGTAATAAATGTTGCCAAGTAAATTGAAAACTCTTTATGAAGACCACCCATGTGGTTTCATAGAGCCATGGTCCAATCAAAAAATGGCCAACGAAAAAAACCTGTTGTAGATGTGTGGTGGTACACTCTATTTACTTTTTTTATAAGAAAAAGTCTATTAGAATCGTAATGTAGATATTATTTCATCAAATAAAAATTTCTTTGCAAAAAAAGTATGAGGTATGACTTTAATTACTGCTTTTTGTCCCATCAGGAATGTATTCTGTGTGTTGGGTGGACAGTCATATTTTGTCAACATATTTCTTCCATTTAAAATTCAAGTTAATATTTCCATAACCGTCTTTAGTATACACATCTGTCTTTCAGCAGAGTAAAGAGAAGAGAAACAGCTGGGTTGGGAAAATGGAACCAGAAAAATATATCATGTAAAAACATTATTTCACAAGTGTGATATAAGGGAATAGACCACCCCAAAAAGTAATTCTCACACCAAGGCAGTTCTTTCAACACTTTGGTGAAATGTTTAAATTCAAGGCCATTCCAAATTTCACAAAGTGCTGCCCTAGCCAAAATAACGTTTTTTAATATTTTCATTTTGTGGTTTCTGAGCAAAATGAATTATTTCATCATAAGGCTTCTATATCTAAGTAGAGAGATATCTTAGCTATTATGACTAGAATTAGTGCTACAAAAATCTTTATATACTAGGATTCAGTTATATACTAGGAAGAAGACTATTGCTGAGCCATTAATACGATACCAACCTTGCTTGCATTTGAATCTGCAAACTAACATCATTATGTATACATACCTTACAAATCTGGCTCATGATAACCATTCTGATCATTTATTGTGTGGATGCTGTTGTCCTTGTGGAAATACCGTATATACTCGAGTATAAGCCGAGTTTTTCAGCACAAAAAATGTGCTGAAAAATCTCCCCTCGGCTTATACTCGAGTCACTTTCGGCGCTCGGGCGCTGCGATGGCCTGAGTGCCGACATGGACGCTTCAGTTATATGCAACTCCTCATGGAGCGCATATAACTGAAGACCGAGTACAGCCGACAGTATAGGGGCGCTGCCTTGGCCCGTGCGCTGTCAGCGATCTCTTCTCCTGTATTCGACTTCTCTCGGAGCGCATACAAGTGAAGAGATACCACTGCGGCGCAGAGAGTGAGCGCTCCCTGCGCCGCAGTGGACTCCGGGCGGCCGCAGACTCGCGGCTGTCCGGAGTTTCCGGCACAAGCAGTGTGTGTCATCACGCTGCGTGCGCGGCCTAATGACATCACCCGCCTGTGCCGAGAAGACCGAGGAGCGGCGAGGGAGACGGAGCAGCGGGGAGCCAGGTAAGTGTTTTTTTTTGTTTTAAAACCTATACCTATAGCCTGCCTAGAGGACCTATACCTGCCTTTACCCTGCCTACAGCCTACCTATAGGACCTATACCTGCCTATAAGCTGCCTACAGCCTACCTATAGGACCTATACCTGCCTATACCCTGCCTACAGCCTACCTATAGGACCTATACCTGCCTATACCCTGCCTACAGCCTACCTATAGGACCTATAACTGCCTATAACCTGCCTATAGCCTATCTAGAGGACCTATACCTGCCTATACCCTGCCTTTTGCCTATCTAGAGGACCTATACCTGCCTATACCCTGCCTATAGCCTACCTAGAGGACCTATACCTGCCTATACCCTACTTGGAGGACCTATACCCTGCCTATAGCCTGTGTAGGGGACCTATAATTGCCTATAGCCTGCCTAGGGGACCTATACCTGCCTATAGCCTTCCTAGGGGGACCTATACCTGCCTATAACGACCTATACCTGCCTAGGGGACCTATACCATGTCTATAGCCTGCCTAGGTTGACCTATACCATGCCTATAGCCTGCCTAGGGGGACCTATACCTGCCTATAACGACCTATACCAGCCTATAACCTGCCTATGGGGGACATATAGCTGCCTATATCTGTCTATGGGGGACTTTAAACTGCCTATACCAGCCTATATCTGCCTATGGGGGACATTAAACTGTTTATACCAGCCTATATCTGCCTATGGGGACCTATACCTGCCTATAACGACCTATACCTACCTATAGGGCCTATACCTGCTTATAACCTGCCTACAGCCTACCTATAGGACCTATACCTGCCTATACCCTGTCTACAGCCTACATATAGGATCTATCCGTGCCTATACCCTGCCTACAGCCTACCTATAGGACCTATAACTGCCTATAACCTGCCTATGGCCTACCTAGAGGACCTATACCTGCCTATACCCTGCCTATAGCCTATCTAGAGGACCTATACCTGCCTATAGCCTACCTAGAGGACCTATACCTGCCTATAGCCTACCTGGAGGACCTATACCCTGCCTATAGCCTGCGTAGGGGGACCTATAACTGCCTATAGCCTGCCAAGGAGCCTATACCTGCCTATAGCCTGCCTAGGGGGACCTATACCTGCCTATAACGACCTATACCTGCCTAGGGGACCTATACCATGTCTATAGCCTGCCTAGGGTGACCTATACCATGCCTATAGCCTGCCTAGGGGGACCTATACCTGCCTATAACGACCTATACCAGCCTATAACCTGCCTATGGGGGACATATAGCTGCCTATATCTGTCTATGGGGGACATTAAACTGCCTATACCAGCCTATATCTGCCTATGGGGGACATTAAACTGTTTATACCAGCCTATATCTGCCTATGGGGGACATTAAACTGCCTTTATCTGCCTATATAAATTTATTGGTATCTTTTTATTTTTGATATTTACCAGTAGCCGCTGCATTTTTCACCCTAGGCTTATACTCGAGTCAATAAGCTTTCCCGGTTTTTGTGGCAAAAGTAGGTGCTTCGGCTTATACTCGGGTCGGCTTATACTCGAGTATATACGGTACCTATAGTTAGCCATCCAGTATATCAATTGGATCTTTGCAAAGAGCGCTATTACCTCTCGAGTGTTGTATCCCACTCATTACAAATGAGGAGCAATTTTTTATTAATATGTAGAATTAAATATGCCATTCAAGTCTTTATCACATTTTAATGCTAAAGAGATTGACTGTTGCGCAAACCATTTTTTTAAAATACAGTTCTCCTGATGAAAAGCTGGAAACATGGATTGTCTCTCCAAGAACCCTTAGGCTATG
The DNA here is from genome assembly GCA_025379985.1 of Phyllomedusa bahiana. Taxonomy (NCBI): domain Eukaryota; kingdom Metazoa; phylum Chordata; class Amphibia; order Anura; family Hylidae; genus Phyllomedusa; species Phyllomedusa bahiana. The sequence continues at coordinate 36,813 of JAODAL010025823.1, read as the reverse complement.
TCTACACAGCACAGGAATACCATCGGATTTTCAGTGGATTCAGTATTTTTAATCTGCCAAAAATCAGACGATACCCTGTGCTGCATCGACAGAAATGAAAAATCCGTGCTGAAGTCTATACAGCACAGATTTTTTAGAGTCGGGTTTAAAATATGGTGGAATATGCAACATATTGTATTTTTTGCTGGATTCTGCTCGGATATGAATGCATGGGTCCGACAGCAAATCCAAAAACCGACCGCGGCTTTTGCACAGTCCTGCTAGAATCCAGCAATGTCAAAATGCTGTTGGATTTTGAATGGCATTTTGACATATGCTGCAACTCTGAAAAAGTTGTATAATCTGGAAATATGTTTTTAGATTCTTTGCAGCACCACCACAGGGTAAATGAAGGATTACATAGTTCTCAGGGACTTCAATGTGCTATCCACATATGGATGTTCTATGTTCTTCTGATTAAAAGATGCTCTTTGTAGCTACTTTATCTCTGAATAAAGAATTCAGGTCCTTAAGGTGGATCCCCCCAACTATACCTACTCATAGAGTATTCAAAATTACTTTTAAAAACAGGAAACCCCATTTAACCTATGATAATAGGGTCCTGGCTAGAGCAATTTCCATTGGTAGCATAAAAAAAGAATTCACACAAATACAATATGCAGTTGCAAAGTGTCATAAAGATGTAGATAAACACAATTTAGAAGAGTGTTCCCAAAATACCTCTGATGCAGGTCCAAAACATTAAAGTTTACTCCCCATTATTTAGGCCTTTATTATATACAAAATGCCAGGATACATAATGTGCAAAGGTACTTAGCGAGAAGAGGGATATGATTCATTCCCTGATTACAATAACATTTTAGGAGTATTTTATCTCTGGGTTTGTGGAATGTTTTTTTTTAAATCTCGGAGCTAATGGAAGAGAATCCATCACCACATTTTCAAAGAAGAAATTATTTCAGGATTTGCTATACATATGGATAATCACTAAATAGAGATATTTAGATCCTATTGTTTTGACTGATGTCATTCAGTTTTATATGGGCTGCCCAGGCAGATGGCCTAAGTGGTGAACTTGGCCAGACAGATGGATGTGTCCTACTGAGTTTTGTATAGTCCAGATGAAAATTTAGCAACTGGATAGATGTGTCTACAATACAAGTCACAGTTGTATCTCTTCATACAGAGGAAAATTCAAGTGCTAGGATAGAAAGTGATATTACACACTAACATCAAAAGTTTCAAATGTGGAGTAATTGCTAAGCATATGTAATACACATTGCACATTGTTTTTCTATATGCAGAGGTGTAACTATAGCTATAGCTGCCATGGGGCACTGACATGGATAAAACTATAGCAGTAACAGCCATAGCAACTGCTATGGGGACCAGAGGTTGAGAAGGCCCCACTAAGGTACAAGAACATTGGGCGACATGTATTAAAACTGTCTAGGTCTAAAACTCACTTTTTTGCCTATAGCAACCAATCAGAGCGCCTCTTTCATTTTATATAGTGCTCTGGAAGAATGAAAGGGGCGCTCTGATTGGGCAAAAAAGTGAGTTTTAGACCTAGACAGTTTTCATACATATGGCCCATTGTTCCTTTTTATAGGACACAAGTAGTTGGTGGCTTACTGCTCTCTAGCCCTATCTCATGGGCTCCTTTATATATGATGGTATAATTTATACCTTTTATTATTGCTACTTATGCAGCTGTTTTAGTTTATTGTCATTATTGTCATTAGGTGGTGGGGCCCCATGTCATTTTGCTATGGACCCACTTAGATACAAAACCATTGTACATTGTTTGTAAGGAATAACAAGTTGGTGACTTTCTGACATCTAGCACTTGTCTGTGGATTCTCTTATATGTGACATCATTATTCATACTTTATTACTATTTATGCTGCTTTTTCCATTATTAGGTGGTGGGGACCTATCCCTGAAACAGTGTAATAAATGTGGTAGACATCTGCAAGTGGACAGGTTGCAGTGGTAACCAGGCAGAAGTAGGCGACTGCCTAGGATACTTACCTCTATCTGTCAGGAAAGGGGCAAAGTATGTTACAGCTCTACAAACAAAAAAAAGAACAATTAAAATGAAACAAAATTGATGTCACTTCATCTGTACCAATCCAATCTATTAACATAACTTTTTTATCCCAGTGGTGAAACGCCATAAAAAATTCCTAGCTTCAAAATTGTGGGGTTTTTTCTACTTGCTTTGCCTCTCCAAAAATTGAGATAAAAATTTGCAGGTAACTTAAAAGGTGTCAATAAAACCAGACTGCAGTCCACAAAAAACAAGCCCTCACATAGGTCTGTAGATGGAAAATTGTTTATTGGATAGGCCCTCACGCTTAGGTGACGTCACCTTAGTCTTCGAGCCAGTTCGTATGTGTAAGGCCTCGTTCACACGGCGGTTCCCGCGGCCAGACCTCGTCCTAACCTCGCCTCAAACTCGCGTGGTTGCGGCGCAAGTGGGGCGTGGTTTGGGGCACGGCTTGCGGCGAGGGTTTACCCCCATGCAAATTAGTAGGCCCAGCCGCATCGACGCCAAACCCACGGCGTGTGAATATTAACGCGGTTTCCAATAGGAAACCATGTTAATAAACTAGGTGCGATTTGGTTTTTGGCTGAAACCGCATCGGAACCCGCTACCATAACCGCGGCCAAATCCGTTGTGTGAACATGCCCTAAGAGACCTGAGAACTGCCGGCTGGTGCGCTCGGTCAATTGAAACACACACTTATTCCTATCAGTGAGTGGATTGCCGTGCACGCTATATCGCTGGATAAAACGTTCAGGTGATATAAGTTTCTTGTGACCTCTTTGGATTTTTGTGAATTAACCCCTTAACCCACTCTGACATACGGGTACGTCATGCTGGTGTTAAGGAGATGTGTAACAGGATCGCAGTGTGAACCTGTTACACAGCCACCAGGGTGTTAGCGGCTTATTGCAGCTAACACTCGGCGTTTACAGCGCGGAAGGTGGGTTGGGGGGGGGGGCGGCACCGCCCACCCGTGCTGGTTAACCCTTTAAACAGCACCATTGCGCACCGTTCTTCAGTCCGACCGGGACATCAGCGATATGATTGCTGAGTCCCGCTGGGCTAACATGGCAGCTGGGAGCCTTGTGAAAGCTCCCAATGCTGCCATGTTCTCGTTTGCCCCACTTCTGGCCCCAGAAAGGAAGCGGGGATAACACCATCTTGGTACACCCTAATGCATTGTCTATGCAAGGCATTAGGCTGCATTAATGATCGCGCCCCCCTAGTGGTAAAGCGCCATAGGGGGACTCAATGTTAAAGTAAAAAAAAAAAAATAATAAAGTTTTAAAGTGTAAAAAAGAAACTATTAAAAGATTAAATCACCCCTTTTCACCATTTTACAAATAAAAACAATAAAATAATAAAAAAGTGACACATATTTGGTATCACCGCGTCCAAAAATGTCCGATCTATAAAAATATAATATCATTTATCCTGTACACTGAACATCGTAGAAGAAAAAAAATTCCAAACGTCAAAATTGTGGTTTTTTTGGACATTTCATGTCCTATAAAAATTGGAATAAAAGTGATCAAAAAAGTCGCATGCATTCCAAACTGCTAGCAATAAAAAGTGCAGCCCGCAAAAAATGCGGTGCAGTTTTCAAATAGAAAAAATGTTTGGACTTTTTTTGCGCCACCAAAACATAACGGAAACCCTACATGTTTGGTATTGCCAGATGCGTATCACCCTAAAGAATACAGATAACACATCATTTTTACTGAAGATTGAATGCTGCAAAAACAAAACTCCTGCAAACATGGCGCAAGTACATTTTTGTTTACATTTTGCCCCACTTAGAATTTTTTTGCCATTCCCCAGTATATTCTATAGTAATATGAATAACACCACTGGAAAGTACATCTTGTCCCACAAAAAAGCCCTCATATGTCTATGTAGGTGGAAAAATAAAAACGTTATGGCTTTTGGAAGGTGAGGAGGAGAAAAATGAAGAGTAAAATTTTTTCTTTAGTTTATGTTAAAGGAATAATGAAGTCGTCTCATGTACTTTGAAGTGGTTCTTTGAAGTTATACGCTGAGATGATCGTAGCTGAGCGCGGAATATGAATTATTGAATCAGATGCTCAATTGTGTTAAATTAAGTACAGTATTTAAATTTCTCTGCTGCTTTGACTACTGTGTTAGACTGTTACCCTACATTGAGGGTGTATGGAATGGAATAGATAGCACTGGTGTCTTTTATTTGTATTTTGATTAGTGACTAATATTTGTGAAGGAAGCAGAGAAATCCCTTTGAAGTTTTTCAGCAGCTTTCATCCCTTTTAAATATTGGTGCTTATACTTTACAATTACTTTACAATTATAATTTCATAGTTGGAAAATAAAGAATTTTAAAACAACACGGTCTAAACAGTCAAAGGGTTAGACTCACCCCTAAATGGAGACGCTAGTGACTCTCAAACCATTTTACCAAAAACAAACTACACCATAGACATCACTTAGCAACTTGATAATATAGATAAAAATTAACCTTTATTATGTTAAAATTAAATTCCTATACTAACCCTACAAACACCCTAGAAAACTAGAAAACTACTAACCCTTGTCAGGTTAGGTTTTTTTGTAGTACTTTTCTAGGGTGTTTGTAGGGTTAGTATAGGATTTTAATATTAATATAATAAAGGTTAATTTTTATCTATATTATCTAGTTGCTAAGTGATGTCTATGGTGTATTGTTGGAAAATAAGAAGAGATAAAAAAGCAAATAAAAATTCATCAGAATTGGAACTGATCCACAGAATAAAGATAACATCATTCAGACTGCACATCCCAAAATTAATAGAGCATTGTTTTTTTTCCCATTCCACCCAGCTGGGAAGGACACAGCCGCAGGCCTTTGTGACAGGTCAGAGCCAGGCATCTGAATTTTTATGGTAGTGGTGGCAGTAGTGGACCACCAATTTCCCCATTTGCCCAAGACAACACAAGTCTTACCCTGGTGGTAGCCATTGTTATATACTATAAAGAATAATAGGACAGTGACCACAGATCTTTTTGTCCATACACTTGATGACTTCTGTACTCATATATGAAAAACATATTACAATAAACTGTTACTGTATATCTGAAGCAGCATTGTGTTGTCTGCATTAATAGAAAATCACCAGGGGTGTAACTAGCATTTATAGGGCCCCACAGAAAAACAGACAGTGTCCCAACACCTAATGACGGGAAACTCAAGCAGCAGTATATATATATATATATATATATATATATATATATAATTATATATATATATATATATATATATATATATATATATATATATATAGTGTTATAAATAGCCCACATAGTAGTGGTAGGTATCTCAAAAATAGTACAATGTTCTTACACCTGAGTGGGCCCTCTCAAGCTTTTGGCAGCTGTTATGGCTGCTCTTGGCATAGTTATGCCCATGGAAAACACATTATCTGATATATAGTAAGTGCAAGTGATCCAGACTTTACCTTGTTCAGTTATCGTATTAAAAGTTGTGTATTTTCTTTTTATAACAACCATATTTTCTTTTTTATCAAAAATTTCTTACCATTTTGTGCCTACAGCTTCTTTGCAGACCTATGAATCTCACTAGTCACAGACTAGATATGACTTGTTAGTCTGCTCTATCTATTCCCTACTTTTTCCTTACCTACTCAAAATATGTAAGTAAAAAAAAACAAGACAGGTACAAGGTTGTATGATTGTAGGATCAGACTATACAGGGTTTGTTTTTTGTTTTAGACTATGAAGACCTTTAGGTCATAATAGAAGCTGCAGACACAAAACGGCAGAAACATATTAATGAAAGCCATTTGCAAAGCTGATTTATTTATTATCTTAGCTATATTAGTGCAATGAATTAACAAGCACAAATCCCTCTGTACATCTTCAGAACAAAGGTATGTAACCACACGTTTCTCTTGCTGATTTTATTACATCTTCTTCACATGTTGTATATAAGGTACAAATGAATTGTAAATGGTTCAGTTCATCACTAAATACATCAAAAATCATATTTGTCCAAACCTTGAAAAATAAAATACATGTAATACATAAAATACATTAAAATGAAGCATAAAACAGAAAAAGGCTTTCAATAAACAAATATGGTAAGTGTTTACCAGTGTAATGATTTATTAGAATCAATGCTAAGAGCTAAGTGTATGCTATATTTGGGGATGTTTATCAATCCTCCTAAAATGCAGACAGACACTAAAAGGGTTGGTACTGACCCCGGGAACATTATGACCAGTGCTGCCCATGTTAAGCATTACATGGTGCAGACTAGCGCATTCCAGGGACCTATCTCTAAAATATGTTCTTGGCTATTTATATCATGCGTCACTGGCATTAAAATGAATATTCCATTACCACTTCATAAAGAGGAAAAGAACGTTTATTACCTCAGATCACATATTCCCCAAATTTAAAGAGGTTGTTCACCTTTGTCCATTTCTCTTACCACCACACTTTATGCTTGGCAAAAGTACTGCCCTAGATACCTCCAGATATGTTTTATGTACATAATGCTCAACATTGTCTGCTGTTACAAGCCCGAATGGACAACCTAGGACTATAAGAGTAATTGATGGACCACTTTAGAGCCTACAATATATCACCTCTAGGATAGTGTGCTGTAGTTGGTGACACGTTATGTTTGTGCTTGCCATCTGGTGGAAGGAACATAACATGCAATGTGTTTCAAAGAGAATGATCATTGTGCCTAAAGCTCTGCAGCTCATGAAAGAAAATTGACAGGTATCAATGAAAACATGATTACTTAAAAATAACTAATACCATTAGGTAATGTAAGATATCTAAATTTACCACCATACATTGTTTACTGTAAGCAGTGGAAAATTAAATGTAAGATTGTACAGAAAAAATCATATATTTGTTTCTCGAACTTGTAATATCAGACTGGCCCATCGGAGGATCCCTGGTAGACCCTGGGATCAACACATCCTGCCGCTGGCTCAGTATGGCTGGTATTCCCCTGGTTTCCTCTGAGCTTCGTGGCATGTTTTTAGCTGTATGTGTATCCTCAGGACATGCATAGAGTTGAAAATGTTAGCAGGGCAGGGAGTGTTTGTCTCCCTGTTCCACCATCTACTACTGTGGGCAGGGGACAAAGTATGTGACCTATACTAGAAAGCATTAGAAGTGATGTGATAGAAGGATGTTATCACGCCTCTTACATCTCTTTGTTTCCTAGGCCCAAAGCCTCTGATGTCATGCCCCCATGCTGAACACAAGCTGTTCATCGGGGAAATGGGAAGAGGCAACAAGAGGTAAGTATCTTTTTTATTTAATTAGTTTGTTAGGGCATATACCTAACTGCCTACAGGGGGCATATAGCTGCCTACCTACAGGGGACATATACTAACTACAGAGGGCATATACCTACCTACATATCTACAGGGGATATATACCTACCTACCTACAGGGGACATATACTACCTAAAGACGGCATATACCTAGCTATCTACCTATGAGGGGCATGTATACCTACTTACAGGGGGAATATACACCTATTTACCTGCAGGGGGGCATTTACCTACCTACCTACAGGACACATTTACTACCTACAATAGGCACAAACATACCTTCCTACAGGGGACATATATTTCCTACCTACAGAGGGCATATACCAATTTATCTATCTATATGGGGATTATACTGTATGCCTACCTATCTACAGGGAGCATATACCTAGCTACCTACTGGGGTCATATATACCTAACTACAGGGAGCCTGTATACATGCCTACTTGATGGACCTACCTTTTGTGTGCCTATAACCCTACTTACCGAAGTGGAGGTCAATATATTTACCTATTGAGGGCCTATCTACCTATCCAATGGGGAGAATAATCTGTCTAATTGGAGACTACCTACCTATAAAGGGGTCTATCTGTCTGCCTACCTAATTTGGGGGATGTAGCTACCTACTATATCGGGGGTTGACCTACCTACTATATGTTAACACAAAAGAAGACTAAAACTTGGTGCAAAAACAGGAACCCCAAAGCTGTATGGAGGCACTTGTACTGTTTGAGTCACAAAGAGGTCACCACTAGGGGAACTATGGATATGGAGTTTGTACAGAAGTGGGAATTGGCAGGGAAGTGCTGGAAAAGTGAGTATTCTGCAGAGACAAGTCGTGGCTGGGAGAAGTTATAATGGCAGTCTGGACTGAATGGAGAAGAAAAGGGAAAGTGAATGACTCATCAGAGAAGATGTCTGACTGTAACTACACTGAATGTAACTTCACAATAATCATGTATATGTATATAGAGTACCTGAATACAACTATTATTTACCACTATAGGGTCACTGTGTGGTAATATTATTGGTCATAGAATATCATAGTTTTTATTGTATTCAGTAATAGTATGGTGTATTATTCAGTCGCTATGTAGTGATGATATGTGGTGGTGATATATGGTCATGATCTGGTGTATTATTCAGTCACTTCGTGGTGGTGATATATGGTCATGATGTGGCAGTATTTGGTCTTAGTGGTTTTGTGTAGCAGCAGTATTTGGTAACTGTATAACTACTGTTTAGTGGTTTTATGCTTAGAACATTGTGTTATATCTTTTTGTATATTTTTATTTATACAAAAGGTTTCATTTAGGTAGCGGACATATATCTTTATAGACCTTTGAGGTTTACCACCCAGTGCAATGGTTCTTCAGCAATTAGGTGAGGGAGACTCAGAAGCCCCAGTTCACTATCTTGAACACAGCAAGAGTGGGCAGGGGCAGCATGCAGATCACAGGGACAGAGAGGAGACATAGTTTTGGCGTGGACCCCTAGAATCAACTCCTCTGGTGGGTGCTAGGCACCACAATCCAACACTGCTAACATGTAGTATGTTTATTCATGGGTGGACATGCTATTGGTGCAAATACACAGATGCACAGGAGTCCAGTGGGTGAAAGGGCCCACTGTTACTTTATAGCACCTTCCAACTTTTTTTAAGACTTCACGTAAATGCCTAAGCTGATAAATGTTGTAGCTATTAACTACGGATGAATTGTTAAATAGATGAAGGGCCCATTTACTGTTCATGCCCAGGATCCCTTTACTGTATATGCCAGCTTCAGTGCTTATTTGGTACTTATTTGTTAAAAATATTCTCATGCACAGTCAAAGTATCTTACAACTGATGATTAAGATTTTTTTGTCTAGGAAGTTCTTCACTATGTTCCTAACAAGTGTCTACTTTATAAATCAAGAAAATTATATTCAGTGTGATCATAAGAACTACAGAGAGTTGCTTCTGGAGGTAGGAGAGAGGGGTAACCTAGAGTCTCAGGCAGCCATCAGGGTTGGAAGGTTGTGAAAAATGTCAAGTAGTAGCTACTCAATGAGTGGCCATTGCCAGAAGAATTAATTATTCAGAATTATTATGCAGAGTATAGTGTATACATGTGTATATGCAGGTTGTTTGTAGTAGGGAGACTCACACATCCTCTAAAGTAAGAAAGTACTTAAGACAGTGGACTGACTTATAGGACTGCTCAGTTATGAAACTAAGACTAAGGTCGACATCAGGGGCGTAACTAGAGAAGCCAGGGCCCCAAAGCAAACTTTTGGATGGGGCCCCCTACCACCCCCACCCCACGTCCACCAACCAGACCACGACCATGTACCAGGACAAGTTGTTATGTAATGTAGATAATACAAGGGGCAAATACCTCACTCTACATATCACTATCATACTGCTACCAAACAAATCCACTATACCAAAACCAATATTACCAATAACCCTACTACATATGGACTTGATTATACCGCCAGAACATGACCAAAAAATTACCACCACATAGTGACTGAATAATAACCCTACACTATTACTGATCAGTACACAAAGACCAATAGTACCGCCATATAGTGACCATATATTGGTATATACTAGTGTACATAGGCTCTGCAGACTGTATATAACCACAATACAGTGACCATATAGTGGTTGACAGCAGTGTACACAGGCTCTTCAGACTGTTTATTACCTACATACAGTGACCATATAGTGTTAGACACCAGTGTACACAGGCTCTGTAAGACATATAAGTGATTACAGTGTAGTTACATCTTGTGACTCACAGGTGACGTTTCTATGACGAGTCGTTGACTTTCCCCTTTGTTCTGCATCCGGTCCAGTCCGCCATCATGATGACATCTCCCGACCACTTGTCCCTGGAGATTTAGACACAAATATCTTAGAATCCCTGAGCGCACGGGCCCCGGAGCAACTGCTACGTCTGCTACCCCGGTAGTTACGCCCCTGGTCGACATGTATTTGTGGGGCTGCACCAGTATTATGTTGTCCTCTCAGCCCAAAAACTGGCGCAGCTCTGTTCTCTCGATATTTGAGCAGGTGCACTTCAAAAATATGTGCATTTTGCAGCGCCTGTGGCACCTTGTAATGCGCCTAAGATGTGGGGGCGTGTCACACCTCAACCGTATGATTCTACACATTTATGACTGTAGGACGTCAAAACTAGGTGCATTACTGCTGGAACAGGCAGACTTAGTTAAAAGTGTTTCACCTGAGCCTGAGTTGTAAAAACTAGAAAGCGCCAAATCTATGACCCGCAGTAGAACATTTTCATAACTTCAGGCGCATTCTACTGTTGTAAAGCTATTTAGAACTGGCCTCTATGCACCTAGATCATACATGTCGCCCTAAGGGTTGTTTTCCTGAAGGAGGGGATTGCACACTGCAGACAGCGTTTGGAAAAAAGGTTTTAAAGCTAAGTAAAAGAGCCAGTGTCTGAGCGAGTGCATTTTTTGCGTCTAAAGTGCATATTTTGGCTTAAGTGTGGCGACTTAAGATTGTTGAACTTTAGATTTGGGGAGTTTAGAAAGGACAGTATTGTACTAAATTTTCTTTTTATATCTGTATCTCTCTTTTTGTAATATCCCCATGAGTTCCATGATTGGCAATGCCAACCAGTACACATCCTGTGCAATGTATGCAATCCTTGAACAGCTGTTTGAGGGGGCATACTGCTGTGTGAGATGTGTGCACGCTGCACATTTAGAAGCCCAGATCTTGGATCTAAATGAGCAATTGGATGGCAGCATGGAGGTGCAGGGACATAAAGCAGCTAGCTTGGTGACAATCAGAAAGAATGGTAGAGGGAAAAGTGTCAGGGAGGCTAGTCCTGATATGGCACACCCTAACAAATGTGCAAGACTGGCAAATGAGTGGGGTGTCAGTTCAGAAATAGCGCTGCTGCAGCAAGACACTACCCATGTCTACTCCAGTAAGGTGGGATACAGGAGTGCAGGGCAGGCTACACAGCTGCTGGTCGTTGGGGACTCCATTATTAGGGAAACAAACAGGGCAATCTGCCACAAAGACCGGGATCGTCGAACAGTATGTTGTTTACCTGGGGCCCGAGTTCGGCATATCACAAATTCTGCTGACAGATTACTGGGTGGGGCTGGTGAGAATTCAGCTGTCATGGTCCCCATTGGCACCAATGACAAAGTTAGAGGTAGGTGGAGTGTCCTTAAAGTGTAAAAAAAGCAGCTATCACCCAAGTAAAGATGTCAACTCTATCACTCAACGTTCACTGACAGCAAGCATCTGTTATATCTCTTAGTTTACACGCAAATTACACTGAAAGCCAGCAGCTTTTACACTGTTCTAGTGGTGTTCACCCAAATTGTCCTGACAACAGGCAGAGATCTTTACTCAACTACAAGGACAAATGTCAGCTTCAAGTAAAGATCTCTGCTTGCTGTCAGTGACATGTGAGTGAAAACAATGGGGGGAGAATCAATCAGCATTGAGAGAAGACCCTGCTCAACCTATAACAAACTTGGGCTAGTAGTGTAGCGGTAGAGCTTTGCACAATGAAGGGGTTTGGAGTTCTAGTCCCTCACAGAGTATTCACCCCTCCCCCACTAAATTCTACACATATGTAGAGAGACCTAAAATATATGTCAGTCTCTATAATGATATATATACACATACATAGCTCCCCTATATCATGTCTCATTCCCCAGAGTATATGCATTGTATCACATATGTCGGAAGTGCTTGGTGTGACTACTGCGAGGATGGGACACTATATAGGGGAGCTTTGTGTGTGTATATAAATAAAATTATAGATGTCTACACATATATTTTCATATCTTTACATATGTGTACAATTTATAAAAGAACATAAGAAAAAAGCTACTGATGGGGCGTGAACTCCTAACCTCTCTGTTGCAGAGCGGAACAGCTGAGCACTAGACTACACAGACAGCTTGTATAAACACTGTGTTGAATCCTTATGTTATACACTACAGATGATGACGTCATAAGGAGGTGGGACTTGCATTAGATCTGAGGAACAGAACTTGCTCTTTTCAAAGTAGCAGCTTAAGGACTGGACCTGTGAGGAGGTGAATCAACCTCTTGGCAAAAGCCCTTTAAACAGGCAGTCGTTGCCCAGATCATTGACCCTAGAGCTGGGAGATATATATAGAGCCAGCAGACCTTGGTTTCACTATCGATTTTAACAGCTCAGAGGGGAGTAAACACAGAGTAAACACAGAGTGTGCAGGCAACCAATCACAGCGCAGGGGGCGTGGCCGGGGTGTTTCCTGTCTAGGGGTGTATCCCAACAGGCTGAATGAAATGTCAGCCAGCCAATCACAGTGCAGGAGGCGTGTCTAGGGTGGGCGGGAAACGTCCAGGGGGCGTGTCCGACCAGCAACAGCAGAAATAGAACACAGATTTACAGAAAAGCTCATATCTGCTAAACCAAGTGACTGAGGTAATGCAACCCAATTACAAAAGTGCTTATTTTTTACTGTACCCATAATCTGAGACATGATCTTTGTGACGATAAAACGCCTTTAAAAACGACTTATGCCAAAAGCTCAAGGCAAATATCTCCAATGTAATATTTTCAGAAATACTACCTGTATGATGGGCCACACCAGAGAGGCAGCGGGAGATTAGTGAGGTGAATAAGTGGCTCAAAAATTGGTGTAGGAAAGAGGGATTTGGGTTTTTGGAGAACTGGGCCGACTTCTGGCTTGGCTACAGACTCTATGCTAGGGATGGGCTGCACCTCAAAGGGGAGAGTGCAGCTGTATTGGGGGACAAAATGGCCAGGACGGTGGAGGAATATTTAAACTAGGGACTGGGGGGGGGAGGGCAACTACACGTATAATGTGCAAGATAATGATTACAGAGAGCTGGCACTTAGAAATAACCCAGGCGTGCAGTGGAGGGCGGGGCAAGTAATAGTTAAAAGGACAGAGTTAAAAAATTGAAAACCATCTCTAATTGCATGCTGACCAATGGCAGGAGTCTCACCAATAAAATACATGAGCTAGAATTACTTATTGCTGTAGAAAAATAAGACATAGTGGGGATTCCTGAGACATGGTTGGACGAGAACTACAACTGGGTGGTCAACTTACAGGGTTACAATTTATTTAGGAGAGATTGTAAAAAATGGAAGGGCGGAGGTATATGTCTGAATGTAAAATTCTATCTGAAGCCAACACTGCAGGAAGATATAGATACAGGAAATGAAAATCTGGAATCATCATGGGTAGATACACATGGGGTAATAACAATAATAAAATTCTACTAGGGCAGAACCCTAGTTCTAATATAGCAGAACCCATGGAAGATGTACTCCTCAAGATGCGGCGGCTAATCATAATGAGGTTGTTATTATAGGCGACTTTAACTACCCAGACATAAATTGGGAAACTGAAACCTGTGGATTTCATAGAGGAAACAGGTTTTTGTCAATAACTAAAAATAATTACCTTTCCCAACTGGTGGAGGAGCGGACTAGAGGGAAAACATTTCTGGACTTGATATTGACAAACAGGCCTAACAGAGTAACAAAGGTTCTAGTTGGGGGGCACCTAGGAAATAGTGACCACAATATAATAAATTTCCATTTATACTTCAATAGAATATTTTGTCTAGGAGCTACAAAACCACAGGAACGCTAATATTAATCTGCTTAGAGAGGCCCTAAACCACATTGACTAGGACAAGGTGTTAAAAAATAACAGAATAGATAATAAATGGGAGATCTTTAAAAACATCTTAAGCACCCACTGTGTGGATCAACAGAGCTGTAAAGGAGGCAATAAATAGCAAAAAGAAAGCGTTTAAGCTTCTTAAACAAGAGGGCAGTGAAGAGGCAAAACATAAAGTATTTAGAATAATGATAAAGATAGCAAAGCTGGAGCCAGAAGGGCAGATCTCCAAATACAGTAAAACTAACCCCAAAATATTTTTAACTGTATAGATAGTAAAAAGATTAAAACAAAAAATGTTGTCCCGTTGAAAAGTAGTGAGGAGGGTATTGTAGAAGGTGATGAGGAGAAAGCAAATCTATTAAAAAATTTTCTCCACTGTATTTACTAAGGAAAATGACTTTCCTGTTGATGGGCAGAAGGATGAGGTAAACTCCACCTTAAATGTTTCTTGTCTAACCCTGGACGAAGTGCAGCTCCGTCTTAAGAAGATTAAAATAGACAAATCATTAGGTCCTGATGCCATACACCCAGTGTCCTAAGGGAAATAAGTAATGTGATAGACAGGCCCCTATTCTTAATATTTATGGACTGTATAATAACGGGGTATTTCCCAAAGGATTGGCGCATAGCAAATGTGGTGCCAATATTCAAAAAGGGGTCAAAAAGTGATTCTGGAAACTATAGGCTGGTAAGTTTAACCTCTGTTGTAGGTAAAATGTTTGAAGGTTCAAAAGAAATGCTATCCTGGAGGATCTCACTGAAAAAATGTAGAACTCTGTTCTACAGGATTGGTCCTGTCAAACTAATCTCATCAGCTTTTATGAGGAGGTCAGTTCTAGACTGGATCAGGGTTAAGCACTGGATGTCATATATCTAGATTTTTCTAAAGCATTTAATACTGTGCCACATAAAAGATTGGTAAGTAAAATGAGAATGTTTGGACTGGGGGAAAATGTTTGAAAGTCTGTAAGTTACTGACTCAGTGATAGAAAACAAAGGGTGGTGATTCATGGTACATACTCAGACTGGATCCCTGTTACTAGTGGGACCACAATTGTCAGAATTGGGCCCTATTATCTTTAATATATTCATTAACAATCTTACACATGGATTGCACAGTAGAATATCAATCTTTGCAGATGATACTAAGCTCTGTAAAGTAATCAACACAATAGAGGACAATGTGTTATTACAAAGGGATCTGGATAAGTTGGAGGTCTGGGCAGAGAAGTGGCAGATGAGGTTTAAAACAGATAAATGCTAGGTTATGCACATGGGAAGGAAAATCATTCCTTGATTACTTGTTAAATGGGAAACACTGGGAAAAGTGACATGGAGAAGGGCTTGGGAATCCTAGTGGACAGTAAACTTAACTGTAGCAGCCAGTGTCAGGCAGCAGCTGCCAAGGAAAACAGGATCATGGGGTGTAATAAAAGGGGCATACTGTAGATGCACATGATGAGAACATCATTCCACCATTATACAAGTCACTGGTCAGACCATACATGAAATATTGTGCACAATTTTGGGCACCCGTTCACAGGAAAGACATTGTAGAACTTGAACAGGTTCAAAAGCGAGCTGCAAAAATGGAAAAGGACTGGGTGGACTACAGTACTCAGAAAGATTAGCAAGATTAGTGTTATTTAGTCTAGAGAAAAGATGACTTCGGGGGAACATAATAAATATGTATACATTTATTAAAGGTCAATATAGAGATCTCTTCCAAGATCTATTTATACCCAGGACTGTATCGAGAACCAGTGGGCATCCTCTACGCCAAGAGGAAAGAATGTTTCTATATAAACATATAAAAGGATTCTTTACTGTAAGAGCAATGAGACTGTGGAACTCTCTGCCAGAGGAACTTGTTATTGCACTCTAGAAATGCATCCTTTTTGAACTCTGTTAGTGAATTTACCATGACAAGTCATAGTGAATAGGATTCTGAAGGAGGGTCGTTGATCCAGGGACTTATTCTGATTGCCAGATTGGAGTCAGGAAGGAAATGTTTCCCTAAAAAAGGACAATTGGCTTCTACCTCATGGGGGCTTTTGCCTTCCTCTGGATTAACACTGTAGCACAATAGGTTGAACTTGATGGACGTCTGTATTTTTTCGGCCTTACAAACTATGTAACTATGGTTTTTCAAGGGGAGGATTTCTGTTTCTGCAAATAATTGTGAAAATAAATACGTGCCGAACCATGATACACCAAGTTGGCTTTCAGTGAGAATTGGTTTGCAGAGATGTGAAAAAGAGAAAAAATGATGTTAGTCTAAAGCAGGGGTCCCCAACCGTCGGTCCGCGGACCGGTACCGGGCCTTAGCGCGTCCCCTGCCAGTCCGCGGCGCAGGCTACACCAGATGCCGGCCGCCCGGTGACTTTAGTCCGGATGGCTGGCATCTTCTCTGGGCGGCAGCAGGGAGTGTGATGCACAGTGACGTCACACCCCCCGCGCCGCTCGGTGCTGTCGGCTGCCGGGGAGGAGGAGCTCGGCCGAGGATCCTGGAAAGGTGAGTGACTACTACTTATTTTTTTTTGGTTTTAATTGCCCTGCCGGCTACTGGGGGAGGGGGGCAGCTATGTATTCTAATTACTGGGGCAGCTATGTATTCTAATTACTGGGGCAGCTATGTATTCTAATTACTGGGGCAGCTATGTATTCTAATTACTGGGGCAGCTATGTATTCTATTTACTGGGGCAGCTATGTATGTATTCTAATTACTGGGGCAGCTATGTATTCTAATTACTGGGGCAGCTATGTATTCTAATTACTGGGGCAGCTATGTATTCTAATTACTGGGGCAGCTATGTATTCTAATTACTGGGGCAGCTATGTATTCTATTTACTGGGGCAGCTATGTATTCTAATTACTGGGGCAGCTATGTATTCTATTTACTGGGGCAGCTATGTATTCTATTTACTGGGGCAGCTATGTATTCTAATTACTGGGGCAGCTATGTATGTATTCTAATTACTGGGGCAGCTATGTATTCTAATTACTGGGGCAGCTATGTATTCTATTTACTGGGGCAGCTATGTATTCTAATTACTGGGGCAGCTATGTATTCTAATTACTGGGGCAGCTATGTATTCTAATTACTGGGGCAGCTATGTATTCTAATTACTGGGGCAGCTATGTATTCTATTTACTGGGGCAGCTATGTATTCTATTTACTGGGGCAGCTATGTATTCTATTTACTGGGGCAGCTATGTATTCTAATTACTGGGGCAGCTATGTATTCTATTTACTGGGGCAGCTATGTATTCTATTTACTGGGGCAGCTATGTATTCTAATTACTGGGGCAGCTATGTATGTATTCTAATTACTGGGGCAGCTATGTATTCTATTTACTGGGGCAGCTATGTATTCTATTTACTGGGGCAGCTATGTATTCTAATTACTGGGGCAGCTATGTATTCTATTTACTGGGGCAGCTATGTATTCTAATTACTGGGGCAGCTATGTATGTATTCTAATTACTGGGGCAGCTATGTATTCTAATTACTGGGGCAGCTATGTATTCTATTTACTGGGGCAGCTATGTATTCTATTTACTGGGGCAGCTATGTATGTATTCTAATTACTGGGGCAGCTATGTATTCTAATTACTGGGGCAGCTATGTATTATTATAAATACTGGGGCAGCTATGTATTCTAATTACTGGGGCAGCTATGTATTCTAATTACTGGGGCAGCTATGTATTCTAATTACTGGGGCAGCTATGTATTCTATTTACTGGGGCAGCTATGTATTCTAATTACTGGGGCAGCTATGTATTCTAATTACTGGGGCAGCTATGTATGTATTCTAATTACTGGGGCAGCTATGTATTCTATTTACTGGGGCAGCTATGTATTCTAATTACTGGGGCAGCTATGTATTCTAATTACTGGGGCAGCTATGTATTCTAATTACTGGGGCAGCTATGTATTCTATTTACTGAGGCAGCTATGTATGTATTCTAATTACTGGGGCAGCTATGTATGTATTCTAATTCCTGGGCAGCTATGTATTCTAATTCCTGGGCAGCTATGTATTCTATTTACTGGGGCAGCTATGTATTCTAATTACTGGGGCAGCTATGTATTCTATTTACTGGGGCAGCTATGTATTCTAATTACTGGGGCAGCTATGTATTCTATTTACTGGGGCAGCTATGTATTCTATTTACTGGGGCAGCTATGTATCCTAATTACTGAGGCAGCTATGTATTCTATTTACTGGGGCAGCTATGTATTCTATTTACTGGGGCAGCTATGTATTCTAATTACTGGGGCAGCTATGTATTCTATTTACTGGGGCAGCTATGTATTCTATTTACTGGGGCAGCTATGTATTCTAATTACTGGGGCAGCTATGTATTATTATAATTACTGGGGCAGCTATCTATGTATTATTATCACTACAGGGGCAGCTATCTATGTATTATTATCACTACAGGGGCAGCTATCTATGTATTATTATCACTACAGGGGCAGCTATCTATGTATTATTATCACTACAGGGGCAGCTATCTATGTATTATTATCACTACAGGGGCAGCTATCTATGTATTATTATCACTACAGGGGCAGCTATCTATGTATTATCACTACTGGGGCAGCTATCTATGTATTATTATCACTACTGGGGCAGCTATCTATGTATTATTATCACTACAGGGGCAGCTATCTATGTATTACTATCACTACAGGGGACTATATCTAATTATTACTACTACAGTGGCCTATATCTATTTATTATGACTACAGGGGCATATATCTTTATTATCACTACAGGGGCATATATCTATTTACTATTACTACAGGAGCATATATCTATTATCACTACAGGGGCATATATCTAATTACTACTACTACAGGGGCATATATCTATTTGCTACTTACAGCGGCATATATCTATTTACTATTACTACAGGGGCATATATCTATTTACTATTACTACAGGGGCATATATCTATATATTATCACTACAGGGGCATATATCTATATCTTTTCACTACAGGATCATATATCTAATTATTATCACTACAGGGGCATATATCTAATTATTACTACTACAGGGGCATATATCTATTTACTACTACTACAGGGACATATATCTATTTACTACTACTACAGGGGCATATATCTATTTATTATCACTACAGGGGCATATATCTAATTATTACTACTACAGGGGCATATATCTATTTACTACTACTACAGGGACATATATCTATTATCACTACAGGGGCATATATCTAATTACTACAGGGGCATATATCTATTTACTACTACTACAGGGGCATATATCTATATATTATCACTACAGGGGCATATATCTAATTATTATCACTACAGGGGCATATATCTAATTATTACTACTACAGGGGCATATATCTATTTACTATTACTACAGGGGCATATATCTCTATAATGACAGAGCTGATTACATATGTATATTATATACATGTATAATGCTGACCCACAGAGCTGATCAATATTACTGAAGACTGACTGTCAGCTCTATGGGTCAGCATTATTAATATAATACTGACTCACAGAGCTGACAATCAGTCTGCAGTTCTAAAATACTAGTTACCACATACTATACTCCTAAATGACACAGTATACACTTTATTGTGGTTTTTTTTTTGTGTGTGTGATTCTAAACATCCAACCTCCTCCATAACCCCACCCCCAATACCCCCACCCCCACTGGGCCGTGGAAAAATTGTCGTGCTTCAAACCGGTCCCTGGTGGAAAAAAGGTTGGAGACCTCTGGTCTAAAGAGTCTTTAGAGCATGTATCTTTTGTGAACCTGCTTTAAGTTGTACACCTGTTCTCAAAGGGTTTTTCTGGGACTATAATATTGATGGCTTTTTCTAAGGATGAGTGAATGCTGCATCTACTTCATTACCAGGAACAGCACTGTAGACTTTGGAGTGGCTGTGCCTGGTACTGCAGGTTACCACAGATCAGTCCTTGGCAAGTAGATGAGATTTAGCTTGGCAGGCTGCACCTGAAAATGAAGATACTCTGCTGCTCTGTCCCTTCTAATCAGTTGATTGTTCAGGGGGGCTGTCAGATATGTACTGCTCTAATATTGATGGCCTTCACTAAGATTAGATTATCAGTATTACATTCCCAGAAAAAACCTTTAAACATTATAATTGTCCCCAGTGACAAAATATGTAGTTCATAGTTCAGCATATATAGCAAGAAAGATACAACCTATGCACAATAAAGTAATTAACCCGAACGCCTGAAAAGTAGTTAATGACCAGAATTTTTTTTAGTTTTTGCCTACTTGCGTTTCAACAGTTGTAACTTTTTATTCTTTCAATGACGCAGTTGTATGAGGCCTCATTTTATTCGAGACAAGTTGTACTTTATGGGGGAATAGTTTAAGTTCACTTATAAATAATTGCAGTATTTTTATTTTTTTTTTTACACCATTCACATTTCACACTTAATAACTTGTTAGATTAATTCTACAGGTTATTACTGTCGTGTGGATACCAAATATGTGTAGGTTTTTTCGTGCGTGTAATTTATGCACAATTATTTTTTATTAAATATTTATTTTTATTTTTTATTTATTTTTTGTACACTTTTTTTTTACACTTTTTATGTTTTTTTTTTTAGTTTTTTTTTACTCCCATGAAGGGAGAACTGTTTAATACTTTTTACAATTTTTTTTTACACTTAGTAATGTATTAGCATATTCATATATGCTAATACATTCTAATCTGTGTCAGTCTGACACAGGCAGTGATTGGGACAGCACAAAGTGCGTCCTAGTCACTGGCTTAGTACACAGACAGCTCTGGGGCCACTCTAGGTCCCCAGGGCTGACTGTGCAGCTGTTCCCCGGGCTCTGTCGTGTCACCGGGTCTTCCGATCACCCGACAGAGAAGGGGAACCCTTTGATTGCGCTGCGGTAACGCACCGCCGCAATCAAAGGGTTAAAGCACCGGGTTGCGGAGGTTTCCTCCACTTCCCGGTGCTCGCAGGAGATGCTCTGGGATCAGGACTGTGTAGTACAAAGTCGACGGGCGGTCGTTAAGGGGTTAATTACCAGGTTCTAAGTGTTGTATTAGTTTAACTACACTAAAATTTGTAAATGTAGTACCTTACAAACGCCTCATATGTAAAAATACTCAAAATAGGAGATAAGTGTCAAGACTACAATAGATTATAATTCTAGTCATAATGTTGTCTATGTATGAATGGCAGATGAAAGATGGACATATAGATAAACAGCCTTAAAGAGACATGAAGTGAAATTACTCAGGACCAGTTTTGCTTACATCTGTCCCTGCTTGGTTCAACACAGGTTCGACCAAACTTCTATAGAAATTCAGGTTCAGGATGTCCTGAACTCCATTTTTTTTTTACTCTGATCCTAACCCTTAACCTAGCCATAATTCTGACCTTAACCATACCCCTAACTTTAAATTGGAATAAGGGCTAGGGTAAGGTGTTTTTAAGTGTTTTCGAGTCCCTGTCGCCTCTGGTTCTCAACCTTTCTGTTCATGCGGTGCTTGCGCTTTGATGTTGCTTCCAACTTCACTTCTGGTCCAACTTAAATTAGGGTATCCTAAGGTGATGTTGTACCAGAAGTGATGTCAGACAAGACGACTAGTGTTGAGCGATTACGTTGGCTATCGACATCGGGCGATAGTCGATAGTCGGCCATCATCGATAAAGGTTTTTTTCGATAGTGACATTCTTTTATGACGATGCCATTAAAAGTTATGGGGGGAACAACCCCCTTTTCTTACCCCCCAAGCAGGGCTGGGAAGCGGGAAAATTACTCCCCAACAGTCAAATGGTTCGTGCTCTCTTAGGAAAACTAGGCTATAAAAGCCACAGAAAAAAAATCACTGCCCATTCACCCCCAGTCTTGTACCCGTTGCCCCTTAAACTGCATCCCCACAAATTAAAAAAAGTCCCAAAAAGGCAGTATGATTTGAACCTCATTTTACTTGAACTGGACTTAAATTTCCCCCTGCCCTGGAACGCGCAGACCCCAAAAACCTGCTGAGTATTTTCTGTAGTATAAAATTGTGTACATTTTGGGCGGGTTTTCAGACTCCTGTGCTGAGCCATTCTTGTAGTATAGAGCTTGTGTACATTTTGGCGGTGTAGGCTCCTGTGCTGGCACTATTTCTGCAGTATAGAGCTATGTTACAGTTTGGCGGTGCGGCCCCTGTGTGGCACTATTTCGAGTATAGAGTATGGTACAGTTTTGGGGGTTTGTCAGGTTCTGTGTGAGCATATTCTCTGTAGTATGAGTATGTGTCAGTTTGGCGGTTTTTCAGGCCCCTTGCTGAGCACTATTCTTGCAGTTTAGAGCTAGTGTACATTTTTGGGGGGGTGTCGGTCCTGTGCTGGACTATTCTCTGTAGTATAGGCTTTGTGTAGGGTTTTTGGCGGTGTAAGGTTCCCTGTGCGGACATATTCTTGTAGTTAGAGCTATGTGTACAGTTGGCGGGTGGGGGCTTTTGTGCTGAGCACTATTCTCTTTTAGTTAGAGTAGGGTTACAGTTGGGGGGTTTCAGGCTCCTGTGCTGGCATATTTCTGCAGTATAGAGTATGTGAAAGTTTGGTGGTGTCGGGGGGTTGTGTGAGCATATTCTCTGTTTAAAAGGCTTGTGTGGGTTTTGGGCTTTTGTCGGGTTTCCCTGTGTGAGCATATTCTCTTTTGTATAGAGCTATGGTACAGTTTGGCGTTGTCATTTTCCTGGCTGAGACTATTCTTTTTAGTAAGGCTATGTGTAATTTTGGGCCCCGGTGTCAGGCCCCTGTGTGAGCATTTCTCTGTAGTATAGGCTAGTGATAGTTTGGGGGTTTTGTGGCTCCTGGCTGAGCCTTTTTCGCAGTATGGGATATGTGTACAGTTTGGGGGTGTCAGGCTCCTGTGCTGACCCTATTTCTTTTTAGTATAGGCTTTGTGACTTTTTTGGCGGTGTCAGGCCCCTGTGGAGCACTTTTCTCTGTAGATAGAGCATGTGTACGTTTGGCGGGGGTGGCTTCTTTTGCTGAGCACTATTCTCTGTAGTATAGACTATGTGTACAGTTTGGCGGTGTCATTTTCCCTGTGTGAGAATTTATGCCCCCAGATTAAAAAGTGTGGAAAAAAGGAGTCTTTCAACCCCCATTTTGTTTCACGGGCATAGTTTATTGTCCGGGGCCAAAAGCATGGCCCAAACCGAATGACCCCAGATTAAAAAGGCAAAAAAAAAGGAGTCTTTCAACCACCTTTTTGTTTATGGAATAGATATATTGTCGGGGAAAAGAAGACCCCCAAACCCTGCTGCCCCCAGATTAAAAAGTCCCGGAAAAAAAAGAGTTTTTTAACCACCATCTTAGTTTCATGGACATAGATAATCTGCCTCCCCCAAAGCATGACCCCCAAACCTGCATGCCCTCAGATTAAAAATGGGGGGAAAAAAGGAGTTTTTAAAACACATTTTAGTTTCACTGGAATAGACTAATTGTCCTGGCCCGAGTATGCCCGGGCCCGGGTTTCAGTGGGTGCGGTGAGACCCCGGGGTGGCGTCCTCATCTATTAACACGCAGTTAAAATGCCTGATGACGCAGCAACGAAAAATGCGTGCTAAAGCAGAGTGGGAAGCGGAAGTGTGAGAACCCCACCCTTCCTCAGTACCAGTCAATACCTGGGTGCGCTTGCCCCCCCGTTGTGGTGTGGACCATTGAGTTCATTGGAATTGGTGGTTAAACGCTCTGTTACACCGGGGCCCCTTTTTTGGCTTTCCTTTTCTCTTTTTTCTAAAACGTGCTGGAGGAAAATTGTTCTGTTCTTTTTTCCTTTTTCATGCTCCTCTCCTTCCTCTGAAAAAACTACTTGGTCTAGTTTCCCCTGTACCTCCTTGTCAATTCGAGGAATTTTTTTACGCTATTTTGTACATGAAATTTTTTTTAGTATTTAAGTCTAAAAAAAACCCTTTTTTTAAAAAGGGATGGATCCCCCCATGTTTTGTTTCTCTTTTTTAATTTATTAAAGGGTTTGTTAATCAGGGTTGATAGCTATTTTAAAGATTTGCAAAAAAAAAGTCATTTTGCTTTATGTGTCCTTTAAAACGTGTCCTCCCTTTTGTTTCGACAGCACCTCCCCTTGAGCAACTCTTGAAATTGTGAAAAACAATGTTGTTAGAAACAACATTTTTTTATAATGCACTGTAGTATAACTGCTGTCACAGCAAAAAAGCCCCCAAAAAAATTCAAAAAGGACCCATGAGCCCTTTTGACAATTGTTAAGAACAAAAGTTTATTAGAAACAAAATTTTTTAGAATAGCACCTGTGTATTGCTGATTTCAAAAAAGCAGACCAAAAAAATAAAAATGACTTCTCAGCCCTGTTAAAAAAGTGAGGGGGGAAATGCCATTAAAGCCACATTTCTGTTCCAAAGGGGCCATGGTTATTGCTGTATCTCCAAACATGACCCCAAAAAATTATAAATATGCTTTCAGCCACTGTTTTTAAAAATTGTGGGGAAAAATGCTATTAAAAGCCAATTTCTGTTCCAAAAAACCATGTTATTGCTGTATCTCCAGCACCATGACCCCAAAAATTTTTAAAAATACTTTCAGCCCTATTAAAATTGTGAGGAACACGACCCCCAAAACCCTTGACAATGCGAAAAATTCTAAAGATGAAGTGAGTAAATGGAATATGGTTTTGTCCGAAACCTTGGTGTCTTTTACAGTCTCCCCACAGCAAACCAGCAAAATGAAAAGTTGGGAAATTGGGGGAAAAAAAAATTGCAGGAAGAAAAGATCATTTTAAAAATAAGTTTTTCAAAAGGACCTTTCTGTTTGGAGGGAATTTAAGTGACCAGCAACTAAAACGGTGACCCGGCAATTGGGGCCACAAAATTCATCAGAGATCCCTGCCTGATTCATCTTGTGAAAAATCAAACGTCCCCAATTTTTATTGGGAAAACCCGGGTGGTTTGTCTGTAATGACTCCTCCCGGGTGTGCGAAGGTCGTCAGATATGACGCTGGCTGCTGGGGGGACAACACCTCTATGGGGTGGGGAGCCAGTCGGGGCCATTCGTCCATTTTTGGTCACAGAGTCTATTGGGTCCGGAAGCATACAAAAAAATTGGAGCAGATTTTCGTGAACCATGATCTTAGCGGTCTCTGGGTATTGTTGTGTGCCCCGCATTGATGCGTTGGGGGAGGTGGAAATAAAGATTGCGGGTCACCCCTTGGGTTCTGCCCCTCGTTGCTGTGCTCGCTCGGTACTTGGCACTCTACTGTGTCACGTCGTGTGTTGTTCCACCGTGAATTTGAGAAGTGAAGAAGACACAACAGATGTTCCCAGTTGATCAATAGCAAGGTCTCCATTTCCCGCATTTTATCTCTATTTTGGGTGGGTGGAAGGAAAGTGCTGATTTTTTTTTTTTACCCGGGATCAAAGGGGGTGGCCCCCAGTAAAAAATGTTGTTATTTGATGGCCTTTAAAGCGGGTCTGTTGGAGGGAAAATGGAGATCAAGCACTCATGTGGGGGATGGGGCCTTTTATTTCCCCAAACCTGGGTCGAGGGGGGCCTAGAAAATGATTTCCTATTTCCTCCTCCCCCTAATTCGCGCCAACCTCTTTCCCAAAGGGAGGGAGTCGGAACTCGGGTTAGGAAAACCCCCTCCCCCCTCCCCCCTCCCCCGTGCCTCCACAGTTTACAAGCCCCGATTGCTGAGATGATGCACCTGGGCTGTGCGCCCCTTGCACTAGCTCTGACCCCAACCACTGCCTAAATGAAGACCGATGAAAAATTTTGAAATGTCGGGCCTTGGGTTTGCGGAGAGAAAGGCTCCCTGTCCGCATTGTGTCGGTTCCCCCTCCGTCGTGGGAGGACTTGATGTTTCAGGTGTCCAAAGATGTTCCGAACTAAAATCACCACAATGCTCATTTTTGCAAGGGATGTCCGGACTGACCCTTTTGGTGGGTCTTTAAAAACTGGGAAGGTGGTGCGAGCTCTTTCACCTGCCCCCATATGGGGTCAAAACCCCGAGGTCCGACCCCTGCTTGTCAGGCCATGTGGGGGCATTTTTCTGCGTAAAGGCATTGCGCGCTCCCCCAAAACGGGAGATGTGGGGGGTGGAATTCCAGGTGTTGCCACGTCAACATGAGAGGTTAATGGGAGGCCCAGCTGCCTGCAAAAACCAGCAGGCGGGCGAAGCGGGTGCGAAAGGGGAAGTGCGAATCAGACCTCAGCCTTTTCAGCGGCAGTCCAGCCCCCGGGGGGCTCTTTGAAAATTTCTGGACGACGGGTTCAAAAATGTGCCAGGCAAGGGTGCTCCAGCCTCTTTAAGGGCGGCCCGAGATTTCGCCCCTTATCGCACACCACCTTGCCTGGCACAAGGTTCTTGTCCCGCCAGGTTCGGGCTGTTGTTAGAGCCCTCCACAGTCCTGACCCCGTGTGGGGACGGTCTCCAAAAACAGATTATTTAAAATGGCTTGGTTTTTTTTGGGGGGATGCCCCCAGAGGACCTTGGTGGAAAGAGTCCTGCACCATCCTCCAGTTTTTAAGAGGTGCGCCGGCGAGAGCCACCGTCCCCCCCAGCATCCCCCCAGCTAACCAGTGAGCTTACGAGATATAGCGGGCCTTTTCCGTGTTATAGTCCCTGTGGCGGTGGTCAGATGGACTTTTCCGGACACAGATGCAGACAACGCGCTTGAAATTTTAGATTGACACGGTGTCCTGGCCCGGGGCAGGGACGCTTTTCTGCAAAGTAATGCCCTAGCTCAGCTCTTGTTTGGGGGCAGGCGAGGGCCATGAGAATGTGGCGGAACCCATCTGTGTCCACAGTCGGAAAGGCAAATTTCCAAGGCCAAAAGCGTGGCAATGCCGGACATTCAGGCTTTTGCTTTGGATGGGTTAGGGGTTATTTTGAAGTGTTTATTCTGCATCCCAAACTGGTAGTCAGAAGGTGGTCTGCTTAGACTGGCCGCGGTACGCTTGCGGACGTCAAAAATACTGCGGGAGGAGAAGGCGTAGGAGGGTCTCTGGTGGTCTTGGTGGTACTCGGGCGTCGGTGGAGGCTGAAGCGGAGGTGTCCCTGATCATAATTGAGAGACTATGGGCAGCTGCGGAACGCGTGGGGGTGGCGGGGGAGAGGAGGCGGAGACAGAGGGGTGTGACAGTGGTTGGAGACCCGCCGTCGGTCTGGCCTTTTTTGGCCAAGTGTTGCTCCATTTCAATCATGATTCGCTGCATGTGACTTGCATTGTTGGTGGTGGTTAACCACCTAAGGTTCTACGCGATCTACTTATGCGTTTACGGCAATGGCGGCATATGACACGCTGGGTGAAAATCAGAGGCTTGCTCAAAGACAGGCCCAGGCTTTGAGGTGAGGGTCCTGGGACTTGTTGAGGCGATAAGCGTGGAAGCGGGGTTTTGCGCCTGACAGTTGGCTGGCGGAATCATATCAGCAGACTCTGCGACCGCCTCCCTCTCCCTTTTTGTGGCTGGGACCGTTTTGACACTACCCATCTCTTCCTCTCGTCCACTGATGAAGCGCTCGCAAGCAAATTCTGGGAAATGACCCAGGATGGATCCGCAATGTCATCATCATCATCATTCAACACAGGTGTTGACTGGTCGTCCTGAATCTGCATCCTGAAGCTGGTGGGCTACAAGCAAGGGGCACTGCAGGCGTTGCAGACCGCCCGGATTTTTGATGATGACCGGCTTCCTTCTCCTCTCTGAAGGCATCAGTAACTGGGCATCATTCCTCTTTGATTTTTAACATGCTTCTGTACCCCAACCACATTTTGTCAATCAAGATTGTCTTCAGAAAATGGATTATCCACAGTGGTGGGTACACGAGTTGACATTTGGGCTGCCTTAGCTTCATGTTGGACGGATTGACGATGATGCTGATGATGACATTTGTGGCCAGGCAATGGCTGAGGCGGAGGGAGGTAAGACTGCTGGATGCAGGTTGCATCAACCACTGAAGGAAGATTGGCGACGTGTTCGATTACTGAGATACCACAGGCCCTGACCCAGCGATGTCAGGCCTGACGGTCCTGCAAACCGTATGAACCGCTGGCATGGTGTTGTTGCCAGCACTGGAAGGAGCACTTCTCTGGTCCTCTACCTCCCATGTGCTACCCCCCTCTTTGCTCGCTTACCACCTGAATTCGCTCATCCATGTTAAGAAAATATAAAAAATTTGAGAAAGGTATGAATAGTTTTGAGTCTCTTATTAAAAGATGTAAAATCACAGCCTATTCTCTCAAATCCCTAATAAAACAAAATTGCTGGTTTCAAATTTAACAAATCTGGACTGGGCTAAAGTGCAAAAACCACGTATATGTTATGTTTTCGTATTATACAAGTTGTTTTTGGTCACCTTTCAATTCACTGTGGGATATAAAATTGCTGTATAAAGATATAAGTGCACGCCTATTCTGAATGAATCAAGCTGCAGTGCACCAAAATCAAAAAACAGTATCCGTTTTAGATTGGATGATTTAACCCCAAAAGGTATTTTTGGCCACCTTTCAATTACCTGTGGTGACTATAAAATTGCTGTATAAGATATAAGTGCACGGTTTCTGATTATGAACAGAGCTGCAGGCGCAAAGTCAAAAAACACGTATCTGTTATAGATTCGGATGATTCAAGGTATTTTTGGGCACCTGTCAATTCCGCCTGTGGGACTATAAAATTAGCTGTATTATAAGATATAAGTGCACGCTATCTCAGATGTACAGGGCTGCAGTGCGCCAAAGTCAAAAAAACCGTTATCTGTTATAAATTCGGATGTAACAAGGTATTTTTGGCACCTTTCAATTTCACCGTGGTGACTATTAAAATTGCTGTATATAGATATACACTCACCGGCACTTTATAAGGTACACCTGTCCAATGCTCGGTGACACTTAATTTCTAATCAGCCATCAACATGGCGGCAACTCAGTGCATTTAGGCATGTAGACATGGTCCAAGACAATCTCCTGCTGTTCAAACCGAGCATCAGTATGGGAAGAAAGGTGATTTGTGTGCCTGTTGAGACGTGGAATGGTTGTTGTTGATGCCAGATGGGCAGGTCCCTGAGTATTTCAGAAACTGCTGTTTCCTGGGATTTTCACGCAACAACATCTATAGGGTTTACAGGAGAATGGTCACGAAAAGAAAAAAACATTCCTGTGAGCGGCCGTTCTGTGGCGGGAGGAAATGCCTTGTTGATGCCAGAGGTTCAAAGGAGAATGGGCAGACTGGGTTCGAGATGATAGAAAGGCAAGAGTGACTCTATTTGCCAACACCGTTACAACCAAGGTAGGCAGAAAGAGCATTTCTGAACGCACAGTACGGCGAACTTTGAGGCAGATGGTACAGCAGCAGAAGACCACACCGGGTGCACTCATTTCAGCTAAGAACAGGAAACTGGAGGCTCAATTTGCCAAGGCTCATCGAAATTGGACAGTAGATGCTTGGAAAAAAAAAAACGTTGCCTGGTCTGATTGTGTCTCGATTTCTGCTGCGACATTCGGATGGTTGGGTCAGAATTTGGCGGTCAACAACATGAAAGCATGATCCATCCTGCTTGTATCAACGGTCAGGCTGTTGGGGAGTGGTGTCATGGTGTGAGGGAATATTTTCTTGGCACTCTTTGGCCCTTGGTACCAATTTGAGCATCGTTCAACGCCTTGTGGAATCTATGCACGATGTAATTGGGGAAGATCTATGAAGGCAAAAGGGGGTTCAACCGTTACTAGCATGGTGTAACCTAATAAAGTGTCTGGGTGGTGTAAGTGCACGCATCTGAGATGAACAAAGTGCAGTGCGCTCAAAGTCAAAAACACTGATCTGTGTATAGATTCTGGATGATACAAGTTATTTTTGGCACGCTGTCAATTCACTGTGGTGACTATATAAATTGCTGTATGATGATATAAGTGCACGCTATCTGAATGAACAAAGCTGCAGTGCGCCAAAGTTCAAAAACACGTATCTGTTATAGATTGGATGATACAAGTATTTTTGGCACCTTTCAATTCTCTGTGGTTCACTTATAAAATTGCTTGTATAAGATATAAGTGGCACGTATCTGGAATGAAACAAAGCTGTAGTGCGCCAAAAGTCAAAAAACACGTATCTGTTATAGATTCGGATGATACAGGGTATTTTTGGCACCTGTTCAATTCACCTGTGGTGACTTAAAATTGCTGTATAAGATATAAGTGCACGCTATCTGAATGAAAAAGCTGCAATGAGCCAAGTCAAAAAACACGTTCTGTTATAGATTCGGATGATTACAGGTATTTTTTGGCACCTTTAAATTCACCTGTGGTGGGTCTATAAAATTGCTGTATAAGATTATAAGTGCACGATATCTTGAATGAACAAAGCAGCTGCAATGCGCCAAAGTCAAAAAACAAGTATCTGTTATAGATTCGGGATATACAAGGTATTTGTGGCACCTTCAAGTTACCTGTGGTGACTATAAAATTTGGCTTGTATAAGGATATAAGTGCAAGCTATCTCATATGAACAAATCTGGACTGGGCAAAAAGTGAAAAACACGTATCTTGTTATAGAATTCTGATGATACAGGTATTTTTGGCACATATCAACCTTGTGCTGACTACAAGATTGCTGGATTCTAAATTAAGTGCAAGGTGGATATATCAACAAAGGTGGGAATGGGTAAATTGAGAAAGAACACCTAATTCTGAATGTATACTGATAATAAAAAGTGGAGTTTTGCACTTAACAAAGAGACCTGCAGTTAACTGAAATGATGTGTATCATAATATAGTTAACACTGCCCTATATCCAGGAAATTTTCAATAGCAAACTGTTAATAATGATGATATTGCAGTGCAATGTCTACCACCCAAAGTCATGGTGAACTTTATCCGTTGTCCTTTATAAAGCTTGTCTGTGTTCGCCACGGGCCCCCCCCCCCCCCCGCTTCTCCCCTCCCTGGGCGTGATAGCGATTATATGCTGCTTTAAAATAATCTAACTACTAAAATTCTTCCAATGTCTAATCAATAACGCTAATAGTAGAGGTTTCTCTGTTGAAAATAGTATGATTTCGTGTGTAGTTTGGAGACATGCAGAGCGCACGTTCCAACTAGTATGACAATGCTGCGAGAGACTGAGGCAGAACAGGAAGGGCTGTTCTATGTTAAAACGATGGTCATGTGATTTTCCAGCTATCGCAACCATACACATCCCAGGTCACTGACGTCGCACACACCTCTCACCCTGCTCTTATTCTGTAAGCTGATTGGGCTGGGCCGCAATAATGTCAGGAAGCGACGTAAATGGCGCGATATAAATAGATTATGCGCAGATTTTTAACTCAATTATCGCAGTGATTCGAACAATCCGATTACCATAATAAACCGTGCCGATTTCAATTTTTGTTCGATTAAAAAAATCGTCAACACTACCCAGGACCTCAGGACAGCCCCTGGAATTCGAGACTGTCTCGTAGGATCCAGGATGGTTGGAATATATGTTAATGCAAGAAGGAAAAAATTTAAATACAGAAATATATAGAAGCACCAGCAGGCCTTAAAACATATAAAAACATTGAATTATGGAACATTTAACCCCTTCAGGACCTTGCTTTTTTTTGGTTGACACGTCAGTTTTTTTTCCTCCTCGCCTTTCAAGAGCCATAACTTTTTTATTTTTCCACCTACCTAGACAAATGAGGGTTTTTATTTTGAAGGACAAGATGTTCTTTCTAATTGTCATTCCCCCTACCATAGAACATACTGGGAAACCGCAAAAAATTCCAAGTGGGGCAGAATGTGAAAAGAAGAAATTGCACCATGCATGCAGGTTTGTTTTTGTTTTTTTTTTAAGGGCATTTACTCTTCGTTATAAATTACATGTTCTCTGTATTCTGCAGGTTGATGTGATTCAAACATGTAGGGTTTTAGTTATATGATAGCACTGTAAAAAAATCGAAACATT
Source organism: Phyllomedusa bahiana (assembly GCA_025379985.1). Classification (NCBI taxonomy): domain Eukaryota; kingdom Metazoa; phylum Chordata; class Amphibia; order Anura; family Hylidae; genus Phyllomedusa; species Phyllomedusa bahiana. Next base: position 4,767 of record JAODAL010025823.1, on the reverse strand, counting down.
TTCTATTTTTGAAATCTGCTTGGTGGCGCCATTTCTACAAACAATAACTTCTTTTTTACTAACTCCTTGGACTTGAGAGAGGGTGCATTTTTTGCGGTTTACACCTTTAAACATTTTTTTTTTACTTTTACATTAAGGGCCACATGTATGAAAATGGTTTAGGTCTAAAACTCACTTTTTTGCCCATAGTAACCTAAGGGCAACAAAGTGAGTTTTAGACCTAAACCATTTTCATACATGTGGCCCTTAGGGTACTTCACCACTAGGAGGCGCAATCATTTATACAGCCTAATGCATTAAGGTGTATCAATATGGCGGTTTCACTACTTCATGCCCAGGGAAACATGACGGTGATGGAAGCCTTGTGAAGCCTTCCAGCTGCTATGTTGAGCAATCAGGACACAGTGATCTCGCCACTGATGTACCAAACGGAGTAAAAAATGGTCCGCGGCACTGTTTGTCTTTCATTTACACAAATGGGGTCAGACAGTGCAGAAGGGTGGCGGCTCCATCCTGCAGTGTAACCAGCATATATTAGCTGCAATTTGCAACTGACAGCCACCGGATATGTAGCAGGATCATGGCGCAATACAGCTACAAAGGCCCTTACCGGCACTGGGACATAAGTTTACGTCCAGTGTCGTTAAGGGGTTAAAGTGCATCACTGCTAATTTTGAAGGTTTTGAAATTAAGCTTTTAGTGCATGCTTTGATCAAATTGTATATGTCCACCTACTGTAAGATTTGGAGGAGTGGCTGTTTCCATCTTGAATGTGCTTTCCACCTATTTACCGGAGGTCCTTTTAATTAGTTTTAATGAAGTCTGTTGTCTTGAATGTATAGTGGCTTTGCTTCGTTGAGGGAGACATCTAAAGTTAGGATTCCACCAGACAAGGTTATCTTGAGGTGGTAGGTGGGTATATATGATCAAACCGTGCACTGAAAACCTCCATTTTATACTAATAAAATAATAGTAATATAATAGTAAAATAGTAATAATAATAAAAATTAGTAGTGGTGTAGTTTAAATGTTCTATGAATTCAATGTCTTTATGGGTTTTAATGCCAGCTGGTGCAGCTGTACTTACTGTACGTATCTTATCATAAGTTTTAGTATTATGGCCTTTTTTTTTTTTTAAAGTATTATTATTTTGTTTTTTATTTTATGAATATTAAATATTTTGATTTTGAATCATCTCAGATTTAACCTAAATGATGGAAGGGAAGTTACAATTGCTTAAAGGGAATGTTTCATTAAAAATGACTTATGTTAAAAAAAAATGATTAAACATTTTTGGGTTATGGTTTTTTAATTTTTCCATATCACTTTCAATATTTTTTTAGAAATTCTTAAATTCTGCAGTTATCACTTTGGCCCGTAGGCTTAATAATAGTCTGACACTTCCTCTTCTGTAGAGAAAGACTTTTAGTAGTCTGCTCATGATCAGTACAAGCAGGGTTTCCCTGAAAGGTGACACCAATGTGTATAGATAACACAGGGTCCACCAGTCGCAACAGGAGATAGTCAGAGTTCACTCTGACCCCCTCCCTGCACACTGACTTCTTCCCAGGTCACAGGGCATGCCTAGAGTACTCTCCTATAGAAGTCAATGGGACTGATCTTGTTCACAGGCTCCTATGTGCATGACGCTGCAGTAAAGCATCTCTTGAAATACTGTTAAAAGCAGTGCAGGTAACAAAGCTGTCCCCAGAATCATAAACAGACAACAGAATTCTCCATCACTTGCCAAACAAATGTGTCAAAATCTTTCTCTAGGGATAGGAATGGTATCCCCTGTGCACAGCCCTGTCTCTACTAGTGTTCTCTGGGATAATTCAGGCTTCAAAGTAAATCTAATTCCCACACAGTTCATGCCAGTTTTCCATGTATAATGATATACATCTAAATACAGCAGGCATACAGTTACCAAATAACACCACTGTACAAAGAACACATATTACCACTGTACAGTTACTGAACCCACTACCAAGACCAATCTTACACATAACACCACTCTCCCATTCTGTTTCTGGGAATCTTCCACAATTCTGAAAGTAAGAGGGGTGGGGTCTGTTGAAACCCGGCCCAAAAAATAGGTAAGATGCCTATTCAAGTGGAATTCCCTGGAGCAGGTCAGAAGTGTTCCTAGACTGGGGCCAAAACCTCCTGTATTTGGAATGTAAACGGTTGGCAAGTATGCTATATGGGGGACAAATAATACCATTACATCATAACCATACACAATAGAATGTAAGTATGCCAACACCACCCTTGAGATTTAAGTCAACTTTATTTAACAACTTGGTGGTTGACCAAAAAAATATCAATATGAATGGAACTGGGGTCTACATACTCTGCACACATCTTCTGCAGTACCTATGGACCAGGAGTCTGCCTCTCCAGCGATGGGTAGTCTCCAGTAGCTCCTCTCAAGCCACCCTGGTTAGTTAGGAGAGGTGTACGTTTTTTGTAGGTTTTATTTTAATTTCATATTATTCTTTTGATAGTCTTACTATTTTTTCACATTATTTATTTTGATCTATTTCAATGTTTTTACAATTTAATATATTTATTATTTATGTATTGTTTACTACTAGGGCACAGGATAACAGGGAACACAGCATCTCGTTAACATACTGTATCATTTATGTGTTCCCTGCTTTCCTCATGTAAAGATGAAAGATAATAACAATCTAATGGTACGAGTAGACAATGGCAAGTTGCATACTTTCCTTCATGCCTCAGTACCCTACTAAACATGGAATCCCTGTGATGTCATTGATGACGTGACAGGGCTTCCTAGCACCCTCCCAAATACAGAAGTGATGGCTTCTACATTCAAAAGAACACAGTCCCCAGCCTGAGTGCTGTGCTCAGTTGCCATAATGAAAGGAATCTGATTATTTCATTGTCAGCCAAATCCTTCCGATTGCACTTACTGCTGGAATGTACAGATCAGGCATGTCAATTTATGTTTTTTTTTTCCCACAAAGCCATGCCATTCGCCCATTCCTTTTTATCAGTTTGGCAGAAAGGGATTACCATTCATTGTGTAGTTGTATCATTTTGACGTTCAGAATATCACTTCATGTATGGAGCTATTATTCAGTCACCAGGGCCACATGTATGAACCTGTTTAGGTCTAAAACTCACTCTTTTGCCTAAACCTAAACAGCTTTCATACATGTGGCCCTTAATGTTGGTTTTAATAGAGCACTGCATGATGGCATTAACATTGTTTTTTTACATTGTTTAGCACATTATTTTCAATGTTTGGCAGTGTTTGGTGTATTATATATGCAACCCATGGTGATGTTGATACTGAATCAAAATGTTTTTAACCCCTTCTCACCACATAAGGTATTTTGCATCATGGAAAGTAGCTTGGGAGGGGGAACACTGTTGTTTGCAGCACCTATGAGTTATGTTTTTATTATGATTTGAAAGCTGTAGTCTGGGAAGAAGCCTTGCTCTTGGAGGATGATGTGGGTCAGCAGAACTATATATTGTTTAAGAGATAGAGCAGCAATGTTCTCTACCCTTTAGAGTCAAAGAGACAGTGAAGAGAGCGAGTTTTGGACCACTGATAGTTTGTTCTGCCCGGCTTTTCCCTTCTCTGTCTTCTTTTGAACAAAGGTGTCAACATCTTGCTGTAGGAATAAGAATTGTTTGTCCAGTGCACAGTGTTGTCAGAAATCGTGCAGGCTCCTGAGTGAATCTAATTTCTGAACTGTAAATTTCAAGTTTCTATGTATAATGATATACATCTAAATAATACAGGCATATAGTTACTAAATAACATCACTATACAAGGAACACAACAGAAAAATAAAAAAGTTACGGCTCTAAGTATTTTACACTAAATGTAGTAAAATAGTAGGAAAAACCTATATTAATTAGGTGTCCCTAATCATATTGATCCAGAAAATAAAGTTAACATGCCTTTTCTACATAGCGAATGCAATAAAAAAAATCTAGAAAGGATAGAATTGTTATTTTTTGTTTATCCTGGCCCCGCCGCTAACAAATTTAATTAAAGAGGTGTTCTTGCTATGCTGTTTCACGGAGCCACAGGCTCAAACTTCCTGTTCAGGTTGTGGGTGTTTCTACAGCAGTAATTTGCTGATCCTCTTAGATCCTACAGAGGTTTCTAAACAGCAGTGCACAAGGCTACAGAGCTCTAAAGTGTTAACGTTTGTAAGTAATGTAAACAAGCTCTGTCTTGCAGGAAATAAAACAGCAAGCAGTGACGTCACCATCCTAGCTACCACTGCAGCCTGTAAGATTAGAAAATGGTGGTCGGTAACTAGGGAAGCTTGTGTACACAAGCAGGAATCTGCTCCAAAGTCAGCTAATCAATGAATTGGGAATGCCCTTTCAGGTCAGCATAATGTCACTCCAAAAGTGGTCAGCTACTGAAAGACATTTCAAAATTTGAAAGGAATTTTTGAACTCATCCTGTAAAAATAATCTACTTAATCTAGCTTAATCTACAGAAAAACAAAAATGTTCTAACGCTCAGAAAATAGCGACAAAGAAAGTGTTTCAAATTTCCTTTGAGTTCAAAAATTCCAAGGCAATTGGCCTTTTGCTTCTGAAGGAGAGTTTGCAGCACAGCCAAACAGCAGTGTGGGAAAGGTTTTGAGCATTTTGAGCGAGTGAACGAGTCTTGCGAGTGTTTTCTTTAGAGTGTGTTTTTTCTATTAAGTGTGGAGACTTAGATAGAGAGCTTTAGATTGTGAGAGTTTAGGTGGAAGATTTTTTATT
>JAODAL010025822.1:0-57913 GCA_025379985.1 Phyllomedusa bahiana | reverse complement strand
CAACGCTTAATTAACCCCTGGAAGAAAATTGCGAAAAAGAATTGAGAAACCCAAAAAACTCCCAGCTTTTTTAGCTGTTAAAAGGGGTTTTGTATTTTCGGTCCACGCAAGAAAAAAAACTTGTTTTTAAAAACCTTGGGTTTTTGAATTTTGCTAAAAGAAAAAAGGGTTTTTTTTTAAGAGGTGAAAAAAACGGTTTTTTTTAGTCACCACAACACCCAAAAAAATTTGCTTATTTAACCCTGGATGAAAAATGCGCAAAAGAATTGAGAAACCCCAAAATGAAGTGATTTTTTAGTTTGTAAAAACGCTGTTTTTTTAAAAGGGAATAAAACCCAGGAACAGGCTTAGAAAACCCCTTGGATATTCTTTTGTGCTAAAGAACTGAGCAGTAGCTTTAAAAATATTTATAAAAAGCAGCAGTGGACCCCACACTGGATTCGTTCCATGCCCCCAAAAAAATCAAAATTTGGGAATGTAAGAGAAGCGGGTCTTAGCAAGCTGTGACCCCCCCCAAAAATCGCGTATAAAAAATGAGTTCTTTAGTAAGAGACATCATTAAAACCCCGGGTGGCGAAATTCCCTAATCAGTACATTTGGAGCAGTATGAGTCCCAGCGTCGCCCCCCGGACTTATTTTAGGCGGGGACGTAAACAAAAACCCCGGGCCGGTTCTGTTTGGGGTTAAATTCGCTGCACTTTGTCATGAAAGGCTATGCCCTTCTTCCCCCCAGAGTTTTTCCCCCATGAAACCCGCCTGTGCTCGCAGCCTTTTTTTCAATCAAAAGCCACTTTCCGTTCAATTCCGAAGTCCCCCAAAAACTTCGATTTTTGTTCAAAACCCGATTTTTCCCCCTGAAAATTTTTAAAAAAATTTCCCAAATTCGTTAGAATAAATTTTCGCCTTCTTAGTTTATTTGACTAGGATTCTGGAGGGGGTCTTTGATCCAGGGTTTTTTCCCGGTTTGCCAGTTTTGAGTGGGAAAAGGGGAAATTTTTTTCCCCAAATGGGAAAATTTTGGCTTTTTTCCTTTTGGGGGTTTTTTTTCCCTTCCTCTGGAAAAAAACACTTTAACAACACTTTAGCAAAATAGGCAAAAACTGGTTGGTTGTCTTGGGCCGGCTTTGTATGAAGCTCCCCAAATTTGGGGGCGCACATTTTCCCCTTTTCCGGGGGAAATCTGCGCCTGTTTTATGTCGGCCACTGGGGGCGGCCCCCTACATTCCATGTAAATTTCTGGTAAAAAAAATGTACAGGGCTGAAATCAAATTTTTATAAAACTACAAAAGTTGTCCCAATGTCCCCCGGGTGTTTGAGGCGCATTTGCGGGACTTAGGCGCAGTGCGGGGCTGCCCCCTAAGGGTTTTCGCCGCCGGGGGTTAGTGCATCATACATGGGGGGAAAAAGTCCGCCGCCCCTCCCCAGGTTTGGGCCCCCGGGTTCGGGGCCCTGAGGCGCAGGGGCTGGGCGGCCGGGAAGGGATTCGCCGCCCGGGGAGGTCCCTGCTCGTACATGCGGGGAAAAGTTCCCTGCCCCTCGCCATTTGCCCCGTGGGCACATGGGGGGGGAAAATGGGCGCAGTGGGGAAACGGGCCCCGGGAAAATCTTTTCCCGGGAGGGCGAGATAGGCGGGAAAAAACAGGGAAAACCTTTCCACATGTCGGTGCGGGGGGATGAATCAAAAATCCCCTTTTTAATAAAGGATTCAACATTCTCAAAAAAAAGAGCTAAAACCTAAAAAAAAAAAAATACATAAAAAAAAAATTCATTTTTAAAATTTTCCCTTTTTTTCAAAAATTAGGATATTTTGGGAAATTTCCCGGGGAAAATACAGTAATTCAAATTCTGAAAGCTATTCTCTTTGGTTCGGGCAAAAACCCGGGGAAAAATCAGAATGGGGAGCGACAGTGAACCATTAAAACCTATGGAGAACTTTGACCAAAAAAATAAAAAGGGGGGGGAAGTTAAAAAATACAGAAAAAACACGAAAAAGAGCTGATTGGCTGATTTTAGGGGGGGCCCTTCCCTACCCCACCCAATCAGAGCGGAGCTCTTCCCCCAAATTGTATTTTATGGAGAAAATGGGCGCAATGCAATAAAGGCCTTTGCGGCATGGAGTATGAATAAAAAAAAACATTTTTATTAAGGGGTAAAATATTTTCAGTTTAAAGCACTGAAACCCCCTTTTTAAAAAAAAAATCATTTTAAAACCCGAAAACGCGTTTTGTCCCCGGCCCGGCGCTAATAGGGAATTGAAATAGAGGGGAAATTCCCGGGAAATACAGTAATTAAATTTTGTTTAAGCTATTCTTTTGGGTCGCAGAAGCCACCCAATAAGAATAGGAGCGACAACGGCCATTTTTTCCCTATGGAGAATTTTTGGGACCAACAGAATAGGAGGAAGTGTAACCAATAAATTATGGGGGAATATAGACAAAAAAAATCAAAGGGGGGAACAGTTCAAAATAGGGTAAAAAAAAGGGGGGAAAAAAGAACTGTTTTGGGCTGAGTAGCGGGGGTTTGGCTTTCCAGCCAATAAAGACCCGCGAGCTTTTTTCCCCCTTGTTGGGGTTATGGAGAGATCGGCGCACTAAAAATCTCGGTCCCTCAGCCCGTGCGGCATGGAAAATTAAAAAAAAAAATTTTTTTTTAAAGTGTAAAACATTATCAGAAAAAGCGCTGAAACCTTCTTAAAAATAAATTAGTTAAATTCCCAAAACAAGGGGTTTTGTCGCGGGACCAGCGCAAAATGGGGAAAATTGCAATAGAGAGAATCGGGGAAATACAGAAATTAAAAAATTGTTTAAGCTCTTTTTGTTTGGTCGGTTTAAAACCCGCCAATCAAAAATGGGAAAGTGATTGGTTGAAGCGGGGGGGGGCTCGTCCAGCTTACCCTTTAGGCACGGGGTTTACTTTCTAATAGGGTTTATGGGAAAAGAAATGCAGAGCGAGCTTTGTTTGTGATTGGCAAATTTTAAAAGACCCCCCGGTTTTTTGGCCCCAATGGGGAGCAAAAGCAAACGTCCTATGGGTTTTCTAATGAAATTCTAAAATTAAAACTGTTTATGGCTAAAATCAAATGTTAAGACTCCCAGAAGTTGTCCCGATTTTGTATAAAAAAATGAATAAAAAATTTAAGGGGGGTTTAAAAGAAAAAAAAATATTAAATCTTTAAAATCTTTTGTTTATTTCTTTAAATTTTCATTGCACCCTTATTATTGACCCTTGGATAACGAAAATAAAGAAAATAAAACTTGATTTTTTGAATTTTATTTTTTTTTTTTTCGTTTCCCCCCTATTTTTTTTAAATTTTATATACCTCGGGACAACTTCTGTATTTTTAAACATTTGTTTTGGGGCCCATTTTACATTTTTATTTCAGATTGCATTAAAAAAACCCAATGGGAAGCGTCGCTCGCTCTCCCATTGGCCCAAATAACCAACCCCTTTTTTAAAACTTAGCCAATCACAGAGCGCGCTCTGCATTTCTTTTTTCCCATAGAACTCTATAAAAAAGTAGTGGGTGCCCCTGATTGGTTTTAAAGTGGGAAAACAACCCCCGCTTCCCCCCAAATTCAGCTCGTTTCTGCCTTTTTTACTGTTTTTTTAAAAAAAAACTTTGTCCCGCCTTTAAATTTATGATTGGTAAATTTTCCCCATTGGTTTTAATGGGTCCCGGGTCGCTTTATTCTAAATTGGTTTAAATTTTCCCCCCTCCATAGGTTTAAAAGGGGGCCCTGTCGTACTATTCTAAATTGGCTGGTTTATGCCGCCCCAATAAAGAAGAGCTTAAAAAATTTGAAATTTCAGTTTTTCCCCGGGATTCTCTCAAATTGGGAAATTCCTATGTAGCGCTGGTCTGGGGCGTAAAAGGTTGTTAGGGGATTTAAGTGCTTTTTTTTAAAAAAGGGTTTCAGGTTTATCTGATAATTTTTTAAAACTTAAAAAAAAAATTTTTTTTTATTCTTTCCCCAAGGGCCGCCGGCGCGGAGACCCGAGATTTGCTTTGGGCCCCCTTTCTCTCCATGGGAATACAAGGGGAGAATGTAACTCGGGGTCGATTGGGTGGGTTGGCTTAAAAAGAAAACTCAAAAAAATTTAGCTTCCTTTTGGGGGGAATTTTGGGGGGGGTTTTTGGGAACGCCAAGCGGGTTTTGGGGTTAGTCCAATTTTCCCCAAGGGAATTAATTAAGGGGGGCGGGGGCCCGCCCTTTTTGATTGGTCTTTTCCCCTCCATAGCTTAAAATGGGTCTTTGTGCTCCTATTTCTGATTGGCTGGTTTTCTGCCGCCCAAAATGGAATAGCTTTTTTTTTTGGTTTTCTGTTTTTTCCGGCTTTTCCCCTTTGCAATTCCCAAATTGTAGCCCCCGGCCTGGCAAAAAAAACGCTTTTGTTGGTTGAATTTTTTTTGTTTATAGAAGGGTTTGGCTCTTTTCAGGTTTTTTTTTCAAACAAATAAAATGTTTTTTTTTATTCAAAACCCCATCCCGGCACAGCCTGAGAGCCGAAAAATTGCATTGTGCCCCCCCTCCATAGACTAAAATGGGAGAAGTAGCTCGCCTCTGATTGGCGGGGAAAAAACCAAGGCCCGCTAGCTCAGCCTTCAGTCTTTTCTGAATTTTTACTGTATTTTGAAAAATGCCCCGCCTTTGATTTTGATTGGTTCAAACTTCCCCTTTAGGCTTTAATGGGTCCCTGTCCCTCCTATTCTGATTGCCCGTGATAGCTAAGCCCCCGTTTGCTACCCAAATTCAGCTTTTTTCTGCATTTTTACTGTTTTTTTTGAACTGTCTCGTTTTTGATTGATTGATAAAATGGGTTCTCCATAGGTTTTAATGGTTCAATGTCCCCTCCTTTTTTGATTGGCGGGTTTTTCCCGCCCAATGAAAATTTAGCTTTCGGAAATTTAAAAAAATTTTGTTTTTTCCCGGGGAAATTTCCAGACCCGAATTCTTGATATTCCCCGTTCTAGTTTTTTGGAAAGTATTTTTTTTTTTACTATTTTTTTTTTTGGGTTCAGCTCTTTTCTAAAAATGTTTTCCGCCTTTTTTAAAGGCAATTTTTTTGGAATCTTCTATTGTTTGCCGGGCGGAGCGCCGAGATTTCTGTCGCGATCTTCTTTTGCTTCCTCGCATGTTACGTTTTGTTTTAATTCGCCGCCGCCGGAGCATTTAGACCAAAAAAACCCAAAGGTCTGCCTGTCAGACCCTGCGAGGGGCTGCATTGCGCCGCGTTTTGGCGAGTCAAAAATGTACAGGGCCCCGGGGTTTTTGGGAGCGGGGCCGGTCCCCCCCGGAAGCCTACACCGCGCCAACACCCGCCCCATTCCCCGCCCCTTCATGCGGGGCGCAGCTGAAAGTGGCGAACGCTGCGCCTAAATGAAAACCCCTGCTTTCCGACAGGGGGTTCGGCCCGGGAGGGCGGGTATACGCCAGAAAAAAGGGCGAAAACCCCCCCCGGTTCATACGGCCCCCCCCTTGTCTTTTTTCACCTTACAAACTATGAACTATGTAACAAACTATGTAACTGCGTTTTATTTGGGTTTCAATTTTGGCTTTAAATATGAGTTTTTAAATCACTTTTTTTTTCCATTTTATGTGCTATAAAATTAAATTAGGAAGTCTTTACGTAAACGCCCAATTTCCAAAAATATGCAGTGTACTTGTTTTTTTTTAAATTTATTCGTGTTTGTTTTTTTACTTCTTTTAAAATTTTTTATTTACTTTTTATTTTTTTTAAATTTTCCCTGTAGGGGATTTGTATCAGTGATTTCAGTAAATGATACAATAGAGACCCGGGTTACACAGCTTTGGGCTGTATATTGGTCCCATGGCAAACTGTCAGCCCCATGCCCGGCAATGCCCCAAATGCTTTTGAAAGGGCATGGTTGATGTCACGACTGCCCTGAGTGTTTTTTACACCCCGGGGGCTGTCTAGGAGGGACTTTTAGCGCACGATCGTCGTTGTGCCCGAGGGAAAGGCAGAAGGAGCCCCCCTCCTTTGCCTTTGTCTTAGCTGCAGCGTGTAATTTTTTTGAAGCAGCTAAGGGGTTAATCACCAGCAGCTGGAGCGCATTTCCAAATTGTCGTAAGGGAAAAAGGGGTTGCTGGCTAAAAGATTTTTTTTTTTATTATTAAAGTTGTTAATGGATTATTTTTCAGAAAGTTTTAAGGTTTAGACGATGATGGTGGGGGTTGGGTCTTTTAGGTTTCTTATCACTGAATTTTTGATTGTTAAGTTAGATTATTTTGATTTCAGATATGTAAGTGAATCTTTTTGAAAAACCCCTAAAAGGGGGGAAATTGCAGCCCCTAATACGGGGAATATGCCCTGGATTGCTGGAAAATGCACCTCTATGCTTGTGGGGGCCCCGAGCATCCGCCTAGTGTGACCAGTGAATAAGGTGGCCCTGCTTTTACCCGGGAACAGAAACAAGGGTTTTGGTATACAAAAGGTTATCATTTTTCCCTTTATATACCCCCCAAAACCCAAACTCAAAAACTGTGACTTAGTTCATGGGGTTTACATGCTGCCAGCTTTTAAAATTTGGAATTTGTTCATAAAAATTTGTGATTAACTTTTAAAACTAAACCTCAGAAAAGAACAACACCCCCTTTTCCCAAAATACAAAAATTGGTCTCCTCCTTCCCAGAATGTTTTAGGGGGGGAGCTAGACATTGTTAAACAATGGGAAACATTCCCCTCCCCCAAATTTTTTTTGAGATATGTTTTGTCTTTAAATTTTCCCTAAAGGGTTTTTAAGTTTAAATGAAACAGAAAATATCAAGCTTTCAATTTTCCCTTTCTTTTTTTCTGTGTGTTTCAAGTATGGTTAAATTAAAGTTTTCCCAAAATTTCCTTACATTTTTGTTTTCCCCCAAAATTTTAAAAACAGCTTTAATTTTTGGGGGAATTTTAGAGGTTTTAAAAAAACAGGCCCCCAATATTGTTTTTAAAATGGAAACCCGGGTCTATTTGCCAGGCCTAAAGTTTCCCTGGTTTAGGTTTTTTAAATTTTTACCAAAAAAAAAAACCCATTTTTAAACTAATAGTCACAAAAGAGGGAATTTTGTTAAAATAATGCTTAATCACTGTAAGGTTTTGGGTTCAAAACGGCTAATTGGGGGCCGTAATTATACTCCAAAAAATTTTCGCCGGGATTTCCCCGGTGCTCGGGCCCGCCCCTTTGGGGCCCGGGGGGGGGATAGCAGCCCGCCGGCCCCTTTACATTCATTACTAGTAAAAATAGAAATTTAAATTTGTCACTTTTCTCCCCCGCGGCGTATTGCCCAAGGGGGAAGGGAGGCGTAATCCTTTAGTTCTTTTGAGAACTGTGGATTACCGTAATTTTTGGGGAAAGTTCTAGGCCGTTTTGAGTGCGGGATGGCGCGAAATACAGGCCAAGAAAAAACAATCTTTCCCCTACCAAATCGGGGGACGGGGGTTTGTCCAAAAAGTGGGGGGTTTTTCCCGTAGCGACCCCAAAAAGGTTTTCCCTAGAAAAAATACTTAAAAAAATTGGGATAGCCTAAAAAAAATTTTGAAAAAAAATTTTAACTTTTTTTTAAATTTCACTTTTAAAAACCCAACAAAAAAACCCTAAATTCCCCCTATTTTAAAATTATTTAAATCCCTACCAAAGAAGAACGGAGTTCGCCCCAAAAAAAGGAGGGAACCACCGGAAACTTTTTAAAATATCTCCCTGCAAAAAAAATCTACAAAAATTTAGTGTTGAAGACCCCCTTTTTATGATATTACAGGACTGGGGTATATTTGATTTTTTTTTAAAAAAAACCTGGCCTATAATGCCCCAAAAAATTTTCACCCGGAAATATACTGCCCCAAAAAAACCCAAAACCCAAACGATTTCCTCCTAAAATAAAAGGGGTTTTATCAGGGCTTTTGCACTGGGATATACTTTTAACCCCTTATATTGTCCACCTTTTGGGGCAGTAGTAAATTAGCAGGAAAATTTTGGGAAAAAAAAAACCATCTATATATTTTTTCAAAAGGGAAAAATCATAAAGATTTCCACCTCTTTTTTGATTTTTAGCAGTTTAATTGGGCCACCCAAATTTACCTATTTACTTTTCCAAAACCCTTTTAAAGGCCCCACGGGGTATAGAGGGCCAATACAAGTAATTTTAACAAAAACACAGAGGGGAAAGTTATTCCCCTTCTTCAAGATGGTAGTAATCCCCCGGGCCCCCCCTGTTTTCAGGAGCCCCCCAATTCCAAGGGGACCCCCTTTTGTGACGGGGAAAACGGATGATTTTTTTGGGGGGTTTTTAAATAGGTGGGGGTTTTTTTTTTTAAAAAATATATATAAAACCCCCCAGTCTTGAAATTTTCTTGAATAGGGGGGTTTTCCCATGAAAGGGTTGTTGCGGGGATTAGATGGGAAATAAAGGTTTCCCGGGTGGTCCCCCTTTTTTTGGGGGGGGGGGGTTTGGTTCTTTTTTTAGGTTTTTTAGGGTTTTTTTTAGAAATTAAAAATTAGGGGAAGTTAGGGTTGTTGTAGGGTTTTTAGAGTGGTATTAATAAATGTTATGTTTTATCAATTTTGTTAGGCTATCCCTATTTTTGTAAGTATTTGTCTAGCGAAATACGTCCCAATTTCACCCGTGTGAACATAGCCTAATAACCCCTTGCCATCATAAGGTCTACAGTTATGTCATGATGACAATAAGGGAGTATTGAGTGAACTTACTCGCTGACCCCACTCCATATATGGAGTGGGGGTGACAGCTGCTAATTACAGCTGGCAACTGCCTTTTTTGTCCATTGCCAGAGATAATGAAGATCCTGGCCATTTAACTATTTAGATGCCATCGTCAATGCAACCATGGACTCTAAGCAATTACACAGAAGAGGGGCACCTCCTTCCACCTCTAGACTAGCTCATCCACAATGTCAGTTTCATGTCAGTTGGGGCCTTGTAAAGACGCCTTAGCTTGACATCTGAGCATATCAGTAGAAGTCAAATCTATTAAAATATACTAAGCAGTCATATATACAGTAATTTTTATTTCTTCATTGTTTTCCCAGTTCAAAAAAAAACTTCATGTTATGTCATATACTGTATACCCTTTGTGTTTGCTGAAAATGTCACACCCAGTTGTATCCCACATCATATTTTATGTGATAATAATGGACAAAATAAGTTCTCACCTGTGAGTCAATGACAAATATCAGTGCTCCTGTTCCTCGAAATATCATTTCATAATCAAATGTTGGATCAAAGAAGTCAATCTGTCCTGGAAAATCCCAAATTTGAAAGTTTACAAAGGAGCTATTGGAGACATCTTCCCGGCAAATTTTGTTGGTACTTTCCAGAAAAAGAGTTTCATTTGGAGACATCTTATGAAACACTACTTTCTGGATGGAGGATTTCCCACTTCTTCGCAATCCCATTAAAAGGATTCTTGGCTTCACCTCTGTGCTAAAGGGATCCGTGAAATCTAAAACTAAAGTAAGAAAAACAAAATACTAGGGATCGGTATAATGAATAAATGAGTTAAATTAACAACATGGGAAATACAAAAGCCTCTTATACAGAGCTTTGGAAAATTAGGAATTTCTGTAAAATACATCATGTAGGAGAAACACAGCACAGTACCTATGGTCTAGGACAGCCTTGTATACAAAGATCCTTTATAATGACTTAAGGGTGTTTACAATCTAATTAATGTGACATTTGTTTGACATTCTTGTTTTATGATATCATATTGTCCATTATCTATTTACAATGATGCTTATGACCATGAGAACCGCATTTGTAAGAAAAAGTAAGCGAACTCTTTGGGACTATTGGTATTTCTCCAAACACAACCAACAAAACTAATAACACACAAGCAGTTGTACCGTTCATGACTTTTATCGAGCACACTTTGTAACCATCTACAGCACAGGGGGAAAAAATGAAGCTTTGAGTTAAAGGGGTTGTCTCATCTCAAAGTTTCATAGGATGCATGAATGAAATAATGCTGCTTTGCTCTGTCACTTCCTGGTCAAGCTGTCTGTAATTAGCATATGAGCTCTGTGTATTCAGACTTCTGCTAATTAGATAAATCTCATGCTGTCAGAACTAGCGAAGCTTCTGAGTTAAAGTAAACAGTAGGAATTACTGTCTTTTGTCTGAAAGATCAGATAACAAACAAGCTCTCTCTGTCCTGAGTTCTGTGCTGCCCCTGCCGTGACCTGTGTGATGTCACTCCCTGCTATCAGGTAGAACAAACAGCAGGGGGAGTGAGGGGGGAGAGAAGAACAAAGCTCGGTCTCTTGGAGAACCAGAGAGAGTACAGAAGGTGATAAAATCACTTGTAGTTCCTCAACAACAAGAAAATGAACAACGCAACATATTTGGAAAACATCTTCATTTAGTGTTCCCTGCATGTTGAAGCGAGACAACCCCTTTAATGACTTAGAACTAATTGATAAAAGGTGTTTTAATCAAGATGATAGGACTGAAAGTGGGGTTTAAAAGATGCTTTGCCCATTAAACAAGCGCATACAAAGCCTAGTTATTTACAAATATGTTCTTCTCAAGAAAGGTTAGTTATTGTGAACCACAATTGAATGAAAAAAGTTTCAAAAGACCTCAAAACATCCCTCTTTCTTTAGGAAACTTGTCTACAAATGAAGAAAATTCAGCATTATTGCCAACTGCTAATAATACACCTATCATTCTTCCAAATTCAAATGCCTGGTCTCCTAACCGGCTTCATAAAGATCATGTTGGCTTTCTTCCATGTTGTCAATGAAGTGACAACAATAACAATTAAGTCTACTGCAAATCTGGTGTTAACAGATAGATCCTGCTCTGTTGTTAAGGCTTGATGCTGAAAAGGCATTTGATTGCCTAGAAAGTACCTTTATGTTACAAACTTTATGCTTTTGATAGCTAATTACTTGGCAACTAACAACGGTCTCGACTCAGATCCTTCAGCAGCTATTACATTACCTGACACCATTTCCAACACTTTGGGGGACATGTATGAAAAATGTCTAGGTCTAAAACTTTCTTTGTTGCCCATAGCAACCAATCAGGTATCCCCTTTCATTTCTTCAGAGCACTTTATGAAATGAAAAGGGCGCTCTGATTGGTTGCTATTGGCAACAAGAAAAGTCTTAGACCTAGACAGTTTTCATATACATGTCCCCAGGGGCGTAACTTTGGTTCAAAAAGTGGGGGGGACCAATTTTTCCTCTCATCCCCTCTCTTACTATCCCTCCCTCCCTCCGTCACTCGCCTTCCCTTTCACTTCCCCTCCCGTCCCGCCTCTCTCTGCAGTGAAGCGGCCCCCTCTAACCCAGCTGTGAGCTCCCCCAGCAGGTCCGGGTGGAGTCCTTAGGGCAAACACTTTTGGTGCAATTCATAAGGCTATGAGTGGCTCTCTAATTACTGAAGTTTAGAGCCGGACTGGGACTAAAAAGCAGCCCTGGCAATGAATCTGAAGCAGCCCCCTATAATATCTCCCCCTCTAGATGGAAATAAAAAATGTTGTGCGATGCACCAAATTTCGCTTAACCCCTCCCATCCTCCATCACTACTCCATTACATTTGTTATACACACAACAGAATGAGGAAAATCAAACAACCCAATCTCACTGTACCCCTAGGAATCACTTATGTCACATACTGTACCCCAAAATTTATTATTTTATTGCCATACACCAGGAAATGACATCACTCACTGCACCCCATAAATTAATTATATTACACATGGTAGCCACAGAAATTAGATTACTAACTGCACCTTAGAAATTAATTGCACATTGTACTCAAGAAATAATATAATTCACTGTACCCCAAAAATGTATTATATTACACACTTGACCCTAGAAATTAATTACATTACTCACTGTACTCCAGAGATTACATTACACACCATATCCCAGAGTTCACATTACACTGAACCCCAGAGATTACATTACACACCATATATGAGAGAATACATTACATTATTCACTGTACCCCAGAGATTACTACATTACACACCTTACACCAGAGATTATATAACTTACTGTACCCCAGAGATTATATAACTCACTGTACCCTAGAGATTACTACATTACCCACTGTACCCCAGAGATTAGTTTACACACCGTACCCCAGATATTACTGCATTATTCACCATACCCCAGATATTACTGCATTATTCACCGTACCCCAGAGATTACATTACACTGTACAAAAGAGATTATATTACACCATACACCAAAGATTATTACATTACACACTGTACCCCAGAGACTACATTTGACAAGTTACCCTAGAAATTTGTGTGTCTGTATATACATATATTGAACACAGACACACTACACACTTTTACACGGCAATGGACAAATACCGGTCGGTTTATCCAACCGGTATTTGTTCTATTTTGCGGCCGTCCCCACGTCCGCAGGGGATGGGTTTTCTCCGCGATGAGCAGAGAAAAGCCCTCCCCCTTCCCATTCACATATTCCGTCCGAAAACCGGACGGAAGAATGTGCATGCACAATGCTTTTCAGGCAGCCCGCGGGCGGAAAACCCTTGCAGTAGTCCCCCCTGCACAGGTTTTCCATAGAAGCCCATTGTGCTCATTTGTGGCCGGTTTTTCAGACGGTCTACAAAACCGCAAACCGCCTGAAAAACCGGCCAAAAACCCGTGTAGTGGGGACATGCCCTTAGGGTGAGTTCACATGATGGATTTTCGGCACTGACAGACTATCCTATCCATTAGTGCTGTTAGTGTGTAAAACACCTACATGAATTCTGTGTAGGCACTGACAGTACATGCCGAAAATGCTCAAATTAAATCCGTGTCATTTAAACAACGACAGTGATTTTACATAGGGTATATTGTAAATCAGTTTCCTGCTGGATTGGACACCGGTTCTGAAGCAGATCCGGCACAGAATCCGCCCCAGAATCACCATTCATATCTTCTGCATGGATGTACCCTTAAGGTACGTTCACACGGCGTATAGTGGGGCGTACTATGCGCTCTGCTATATGCTGGGTGTTTTAGAAGTACGCGCTGGTCAGTCCACACTTCTAAAATACTGCGGGGCCCGCCCCATTCACTTTAATTTTCACCGGCGCATAAATGCAGGGAAAACGTGACATGACTAGACACATGGCTGTACAGTATATACATATCTCAGATACACAGTATGTACTCTACTCCCATGCACACACAACGCCTGTCTCCTGTAGTCTGGTGCAGTTGGCATTCAGCAAGAGCTTCCCTTCTTCTATGATGAGGGCTGAGCATAGGGGAAGTGGTATACGAGGGGAGGGACAGATACAGCCCCAGATACAGAGTGTGCTGGACTGTGAGCAGCGTTCTGATTAGTGAAGCAGCCCCTGCTGACTCCGGCTCTACCAATCAGCGCTGCTCTCACTCTGCACTGACACTTGAAGCTGCTACCTACTCTGTGCTCCCAAGAAACACAGAAATATAGGAAGCAAAGGCTTAACTTCTTACTCCTCTGTGCTCTGCTCTCTCCACTTACTGTATTCTCATGTTTTCATATGGATTATTTTTTATTGAAGTGGCTAAAAAGTGGGGTGGACTGTCCCCCACCCAGAAAAAAGTGGGGGGGACCAGTCCCCTCCGTACCCCCCTAAAGTTACACCTATGTATGTCCCCCTTTTTGTCTAACTAATGGTACTAGACTGGCATTTATACTTTGCTTACTTTTATTTGCTGTATGCATTGGAGCATTGGCTGTCTGGATACAACAGGACCCTTATATAAGGGAAGCTGGGATCAGGTACTAGAATTTTTTTATTTTTTTTTACAATGATTTCCTTCTTACTCTAGCCAAATATTTTCATCCTGAGAAGACATTCTAGGAACCTGAGGAAAACATCTCTGCTTCATCCCTTATCCATATATACACTTTATTGAAAAACATTTGCATTGACCACAAATGTATAGACTCCACAGAAATTAGTAAGTGTATACTAGAGAGGAGGGTAACTTTTAAATAAATTCTTTAAAATAATTATAGTAAACAAACACACTCAATGGTAGAAAAAAAAGACAAAAGTAGCAGCGCTGTATTATGTCATACATGTATCATGGGGGGGTGGAGCTATACCTATATAGACCAGTGGCATCTATAATCGGGTGGATACCATATCATCTAAGAGAGTATGATGTTGAGCCCATTGAGGCTTAAATCTATTATCAGGGACCTTTTACCATAGAAGGAGTTATCTGTGGACTTACTCTGGAGGAGTTTGTTCTGGTTATTCCCCAAGAAACCCCTTTAAGGGTTTGCAACGGGAAACGTGTGGGGATATAAAGACATATATATTTTTTATCTATATACCTTTTTCTGGGGTTGTCACTACTTTAGTGTGATACTAGACGTCAGACATCGAAGATCAGTGCCGCCCTTATCAAGGCGATTACTCTATGGTCATTAGGGCTGAATTAGGGGTCTAATAGGGAGAACTTATTTTTGATAACACTTGTTATAGCAAACTAAGGGAGAAGAAAAGATATCCTACTTTAAAGAGTACCATACATCAGCGATGTGAACAGATTAGTGAGCCATGAATGGACCACTAATCGTAAGTGACAATGTTTTCTACATTATAATCTGGTGATTATACTGTACATGATGTGTGTTGTTACCAAAGACACCTGATATTTGTATTTATCGTTTCACCCTGTTGGTCTGTGATATGTGGACATTGGTTTATAATCGGCTGCGTTGGTGTATGTATGACAAGTTGAGAATAAAAGGTTTGTTTTAATTGGTTTAATAAAGGTTATGTTTTAACCAATTCCCTAGTCACTGTTTTTTTTCTGCTACCAGGTAACCTGATTGGATTTTTTGAATACTCACTCTTCCTGTAGGTATTGTTACATAACATATGGTCTAAAATAAAAATAAAAATTGGCTTATTTACCTGTTAAATCCGCTGTTTACTGTTTCTGCAGTGATCATGTCAACTACACCCATGTGACCACTGCCGCCATTACTGGAACCATTCCTGGGTTCCGTGGTGTATTTCTGTATATGCTAGGATCACCGTTAGTGATTGGCTGTGGAAGTAACATGGATGTATGGCACATAATCACTGCAGGCAAAGTAAAAAAAAAAAAAAAAAAGACCGCCAGGGACCACAATGCATTTGTGCTGGAGGGACAGGACATTTACTGTGTAAGGTTTGTTTTTTATATTTATCATTTGGTTGAATTTTTTTAAACTCTCAGACAACCCTCTCAAAATTGCAGTTGTGAGGCTAAATATGTTTGTAGGGACAAGTTTGTTATAACTGTTATCTGATATACGATTGAAAGTGCTGCAAAGCACTCATAGCTGGTCAAGCAAAACATAGGTCATACTACATTCCAGACACAGCCTGAGAAACTTGTAATTGCATTCTTAAGTGGGCTCTAGGAATTTTTAACTAAAGCTAGAATGGAAAGGCCCTGTGGACATCAACATCAGATCACATCAGAGGTATTAGTTGGGAGAATTCCAGATATATACCTTTCATGTAATACTGCAACATATCCTACAGTATAAGCATGCAGTGGGATGCAACGTATATAGCCCCATTCTTCTCTCTACAGGGTTGCAGGAGGGAAACAAAATGCAACTGAGAGGGCTACAGGAACAGAGTAGAAACTACCCTGCAGCTCCTCCAGATTATCCTGCAGCGCTGACGCATGTTCACCTCCTGCAGATGCCTCATTATGTTTTGCCAGGAACAGCTACATAACTGGAGCTTCCCCAAGGCCCTTACAAAACATTAGGATTAAGAGATGGGGCGCCTCCCCCTTCTTAGCACTCGCAGTAAAGCCACCCAACTTTTACAGTTTTCTGGACAGTTGAGTCATTGGAATTTACTTATGTATCTGTTTAACAGAGTGCAACCTTGCATCCTATAACGGATGCCATAAAGTAACAGCCATCACGCATAGGCTATAATGGCATGCATTAAACATATACTATTTTACAAAGGTTAGGCCTGTGTTGGGCTATCCAATCCTCTGGACACTTTTAGCATGTTTGCTGGGCTCTCTCCTAGTTAGGGTCGGACTGGCCCTCTGGGGAGTAGGGAAAACCTCTAGTGTGCCCCTGGGCATGGTGAGCCTCTGGGCCGCTTTTCTGGGAGAAAGACAGTGAAAAAAGGGGCAGAAAGCAAGAGACAGAGTGGAAGAATCATGTGCAGTATGTACAGTCATTTACAGTAGCTATAGGGTGGGCCATAAGAATTAACTCCACTGGTGGCCCCCAGGTATCCACTTCACTGATGGGCCCCCTAGAATCCACTTCACTTGGAGGCCCCCTAGAATCCACTTCACTTGGAGGCCCCCAAGAATCAACTCCAATCGTGGGCCCCAGAGAACTTACTCTGACACTGATCCTAGAGCATACACTAACTGATACTACAATCATGATGTGAACAGCCCCTAAGACTCTCAAAGAGCACCTTGCTAGTCTTCATCTTAACCGATTTTAAAATTATATCGCTTTTATTCCTCCTACTACCATGATTCTCACTCCTTCACTACTTATGATATGTCCATTAAGCCTCTATCTGGCTAGTATATGTGTGTATACTGCAAAACAAATATGTCAAAACTGCTTTTTTTATGTGCTCTAGATGTTTCATTGGGACATTTGCATCACTTCCCATGTTTTGTCAACACAAGAAAGAAAGTGAAAGTGGTGAATAGAAACCTCTAGTCACAGGGTCAGGGATAGACAAGCCCTCATTTGTGCAACCTGGGAAAGGTGTACGCTGCCACTATACAAGACCTAATATAACCTGCAATACCACCATATAGAACCACATAGTTGTCAGATACCAGTTCAGGTCAACATCACATAATGGTTAATAGAGCATCGATCCAACACAGGAGAATAACCACTGACATCCAGTAATTCACAGGAGACCTCTTTTCTGATGGGATCATTCTCATTCCTTTTCCTTTTCTATCTGGGTCAGACCACCATGGCAACTTCACTCGGCCATGACTCTCTGCATAATTTACCACACAAAAATAGTAGACTTCTCTCTTTTTCAGCATCTCCCTACCATTACCCCACCACTATAAGAACTCCCCATCCATAGTGCCCCAAATGGTAATAACATCCCTATTTTGCTCCTAACAGTAAAAGTACCCGAAGACAGTTTTTTGGGTTTCCCAAATTTGTGAAAACCCAGTTTTAGCTTTTTTTTTGTGCGGCAATATAGTTTTTAGGGCACACCCAAAAAACGGGTTAGGAAACATTATGGTTTAAAACCCCAATAAGGCAGGTAGGTATATAAGCCCCCATAAAGTAGGTGGGATGGGAAATGAAAGGGCCCCCCATTAGGTGGGTTTAAGAATAAAACCCCCCCCTTTCCCCCATGCTTCCCCCACTCGGAACTCACTCCCCTAAAAACACCTCCGACCTCCCCCTCTCTCATTTCCTCAAACGAACCTGAAAACCTACCCTTCAGGATTGCCTATAACCAACACTAAAAAATTTTTGCACTGTTTCCACCCCACAAAAAAAATTCTGCCCCTCCCCTTTTCTGTCTCTTCCCCCTTTCCCCTGTAACTATAAGCCCTCATTGCCAGGGCACTCTCTCCCTCCTACCATTTGTTAGTCACTTTTTGTCCACTTTGTAATTGTTTGACCAATGTTTTTAACCCGCCTCAAATGTACAGCGCCCTGGAATCAAGGGTGCGCTAAAATAAATAATAATAATAAAAAATAATAATAATTAGGTAAGAAGGTATATAGACCTCTGAAAAAGGTAAGGGGGAAATAAAAACCCCTTTAAGAAAGGGGGGTTATTAATATGGGACCCCCAAAAAAGTAAGTAGGGAAAAGAACAGGGTTTCCCCATTCAGTGGGAAACCCAATACATTTTTTTCCTTTTAGGTAGATAGGTAAAATTAGGTTCCCCATTGGGGGTAGTCAGATATAAAGTACCCCCGGTTTTGGAAAGGGTAGGTAATAACCCATTTTAAAGTAGTATATAGGCCCCCAGTAGGTAGTATTCATATAGAACCCAAGTAGGTAGATACAGTAGGTATAGAGACCCCCCCCCCATCAGTAGTTAGGTATAGAAGCCCCAGAAGGTAGGAAGATATGTAGGCAATCCCAGTAAGCAGGTATACAGGCCCCAGTAAAATTTAATAAATTTCGGGGTTCTTTACTTTTTTTGAAAAGTTTTAAAATTTGTTCATGTAATTTAAAATTAAGATTCTCTAAGTTATTTCATTCTTTCTCTAATGATAATTGCATGAAGTGTAAGGAACTTGCTGTTGCTTCTTTTTCTATTTGGTAATACATGTTGGAGACCTACATTTACTTTAATGGTATCAATGTAATCAATGTAACGCTTCAGGCTCTGGAATTTCCCCCCCCCCAAAATTTATAATTTATTCCTTGTGGGGTGGGGAAGCATTCTGTAACCCCTTACCGACACTGGCCACCCGATGTCAGCTGCTAATTGCAGCTAACACCGGGGTTTTCCCAGAAACGGACGGCCCCCCGGGCGCCATCCTGCGCTTTTTTAAACCCCTTTAAAACACCGGGGGCAAAGATGACCCATCCATTCCCCACTTCAATCAGGGTGCCCCCCCGAAAAATTTCGCGTGCTCCCGACAGTTAACATGGCAGCGGGGAAAGCTTTGTGAATTTTTCCAAACGCCGCCCTTATTTTTCAATTTTGCTGTTTCCGGCTCCAGGAAGTAGTAAAACCGCCATATTTGTACACCCTAATGCATTGTATTACAATGTATTAGACTGTATAAATGACTGCGCCCCCTTTAGTGGGTGAAGTACCCTGGGGGACTCAAATTTTAAAGTAAATAAAAAAAAATTTTTAAAGTGGAAAAAAAAAAAAATAAATAAAAATTTCAAGTTCACCCCCCCTTTCGCCATTTTTACAAATAAAATAAGAAATTTCCCCATATTTGATATTGCCTTTTTCCCAAAAAAAAAGTCAGATCTATTAAAATAAAACATATCCCGTACGCTAAATACCATAGAAAAAACAAAAATTTGTTTTTTTTTCGCATTTCACACCCCTTTAAAAAAATTGAAATAAATGAAAATCAAAAAAATTTTGCTTTAATTCCCAAAATTGGGTTTAGCAAAAAAAAAGTCCCTCCCACCCCGGGAAAAAAAGTGCCCCTTTTCTCTCAATCCATGGGTTTTTAGAAACAAAAAAGTTATTGGCGCGGCCATCCCCAAATTTTCAAAACTAGAAAAGGAAAATTTTTTTTGGGGTACCAAAACATAATAAAAAACTGTAAATTTTTTTGGTTTTTGGCCCCCAATGTGTATAAACCCGTAGAATACAGATACCACATAATTTTTACTGAAGTTTGAATGCGTAAAAGCAAAAAAACCCCAAAAACCCATGCCGAAATTTAAAAAAATTTTTTTAAACATTTTGCCCACTTAGAAATTTTTTCCCGTTCCCCAGTATTTTCTATGGTATGAGAATGAACCATTAAAAAGTACTTTTTTGTCCCACAACATAAACCCCCCACATAAAAAATGTAGATGAAAAAAACAAAAAGGTTTAGGGCTCTGGGATGGCGGGGGGGGAAAAAAACGAATTTTAAAAAAAGGGACCCCGGCCCTTTAAAGGGGGTTTTAAACTGCAAAACCAGAGGAAGAGGTATACCGTTCTTGTGTAAAGTTTTTATCTGAAAAGAAGCCCTTTGTTGTTCAAAAAGCCAAACCCAGTACTCCCCCAAATTTCCCCAATAAAAAAAATAGAAGTAGGATTTATTTAAAACCCACACCTTTATTAAAACTGATTAAAAGTGCTCCAGTGAATAAGGGATACAAATTGAAAATCTCCACTTTGTTTTTAATTTTCTGTGAAACATCAAAATGGTTTAAATTTAAACTACCTAAATGCTTTTTTTGAATATTTTAAAGGGGGGTTTTAGTTTTTTAGATGTAGTCTTTTTTTGGTGGTATGTAAAAATACGGGCCCCTCAGAAGCCACCCCAATCTGGGACGGGCCCCAAAAAAAAAAGCATCAGCAGCTACATTTTTATTGCAGCGAGAGTTTTTGCATGCCCGACCCCCCAACGTCGTATTTAAATTTCTTCAAAAAAAAAGGTTTTTTGTTTTTAAAAAATGAGGGCCCGGGATGTGTACCCGGGTTTCCCCATGCCCCCCCTAATGTCGAAAAAATAAAAATAAATTTGGGAAGTTATGCCAACCTACAGTAGACATAGACAAAAAATTAGATCCCAATTTTATAAACAAATTTTGTGTGAATAACATCTGTCTAACACGCAGAAATGTTTGAATTTTGAAAAGGGCACTTTTTTCCCAAAAATTTTCAAAATTATTTTAAATATATTTCACAAATAAAAAAAATTGTATGGAAAACATTTTCTTGCTAACTTAACCCCTTACTGCCGGAGCCAGTTTTGGCCTCTCTGACAGAGCTCCATTATTGAAATCTGTCCCTGTGTCACTTTATTTTGAGAATAACTTTTTTAAAACTTTAACCTATTCCCTGTGATTAAAAAATTTTTTCTCGTGACACAAATTTTGCTTTAAAAATAGTAAGAAATTTTTTTATCCAAAAAAAAGCTTTTTTTTATTTTGTGAAAAATAACCAAAAACGTGAAAAATTTGAAAAATTAACCAATTTTTTTAAAATTTAAAAATTTCTGCATGTAAGGGCAGGGTTTGTTTTTCCACTCAAAATATTTATAACTACAACTACCCCATTCCCTTCTGTTTGTTTGGCATCATTTTTTTTTAAATTTATTTTTTTTTTTTAAAGACATTTTGGGGCTTAGAAAAAATTTTGTAGAAATTTTTTAAATTTTCAACAAAATTTGCAATATAAATTTTTTTAGAGAACCATTTCCCTTTTTAAAAATGAATTTTTATTGGCCTGTAAGTTAAATCCCCCCCAAAAAGACCTCATCAAAAAAACTAAAACCCCCCTTTAAAATATTCAAAACCGCATTTAGGGAAATTTATTTAAACCCCTTAGGTGTTTACAGGAAAATTTAAAACAAAGGGAAGTGAAATTTAAAAATTTCACTTTTTTTTTCAGATTTTTCAATTTTTATTTCATTGTTTTACAAAAATAACGGTAAATGTGATGGGAAAAAAAACAACTTAATAATTTAATTTTCCCCCGGGTTTTGCCCCCCGGTTTTTTTAAGAATCCCAAAATTTACCCTAGTGCCTTTTTTTGGGTCAACCACAAGCCCAGAATAGGAGGAGACCTACCATTTTAATTTTGGGGGCCCTTTTATTTGCGGACACCCAAAGGTTTTCCCAAAAATTAATAAAACCCCCCTTAAAAAAAACCCCCAAAATTGGAAAACCCCCCAAACAAAACCCCTTAAGGAAAATATCCAGGGGTGTAGTGAGCATATTTAACCCCCCAGGTGTGTCACAAAAATTTTTAGCGTTAGGCTGTGAAAAAAGAAAAAAAAATTTTGTTTCCAATAATCGCAATTTTAGCCGAAAAATTTTTAAAATTTTTTCAAGGGAAACCGGGAAAAAAGCCCCCCCCAAAAAAATGTTACGCAATTTCTTCCAAGTTTGGGAAAAAACCCTACAATTTGGGGGTAAACTGCTGTTATGGGCGAATGGCAAAAGGGGGGGGATAAGGGGGGGAGCCTATTTGGGTTTTGGAAAGGCCAAAAATTTTTGGGTGGGGCCATGTCGCATTTAAAAGCCCCCAAAGTACCCGAACAGGTGAAAAACCTTTTCCCTTTAATCCCCCCCCATTTTTTTGGGTTTTAGCCCCGCCCATAGAACTCATCTAGGGGTTTATTGTACATTTTTTTGGGGCACCGGTGTTTTCAAAGTTGTTTTTTTTTTTGCTTGGGCAGGGAAAAAAGGGGGGGAAAAACGCAATTCCGGGCCCTTGTTTTTTGGGGTTCAATTTTAAAAAGGCCCTTGCCCAGCAGGGATAAATGACAGGATAATTTTTTTACTATGGGGGTCGGGACAATTGCAAAAGGTTAGATTTTTTTAAAAAGTTTTTTTATTTTTTTTATTACTTTTTAAAAAAAAGAAATAGGGGGTATTAAAAAAATTGCGTTTTTAGGGTTTTTTCTGCCCGAAGCCTTTAAAATTTTTATTTTTTTTTATACAGCTGGGGTTCTGGGGCCCGTTTTTTTTTTTTGTGGATGGGTTGAAAGGGTTTTTTAAGTCCAATTTTGGGGGGGATATGCCACTTTTATTTACTTTTTATTAAGGTTTTTTTTGAGGCATTTTTTAACAAAATACAGCATTTCCTGGGAGTGTTTTTTTTTTTTATTTTTTTAACCCGAGGGTTTACCGTTCCCGTATAAAATGACATACTAGCATTTTCACCCGGTCGAAAACGATTACAAACGAAAAACCCAATTTTTTAAAAATTTTTTTTTTTTTTACTGCTTTACAAAAAATAAAAACCTTTTTTTCAAAAGGAAATAACGTTTTTTCAAACGCCATATTTTAGGAGCCACAAATTTTTTTTTTTTTTCTGTGTACGGGGCTGTGTAGGGGGCCCTTTTTTTTCAGGAAAGGTTTTAAAATTTTTTTTTTGTATAATTTTTTTGGGGGGACAAAACTTTTTTATCAGTTTTTTTAAAACCGTTTTTTGGAAGGGAGTGGGTGAAGAAAAACTGCAATCCTATATGTTTTTTTTTTTTTAATTTTTTAAAAGCGCTCACCGGGCAAAATCCATGACCATTATCTTTACTCTCTTGGGGCATAAAGAATTTTGGCGATACCCTATTTATATAGTTTTTTTAAAATTTTTAAGCACTTTAAAAAAAAAAAAAAGTGTTTTTTATTTGTTAAAATAATTTTTTAAGCATCGCTGTCTTTTGAGAGCCATAACTTTTTTTTTTTTTTTCCCGTATACTAGGGGGTGTTGGGGGGGGAAAATTTTCCTTTTTCTTTTTGGGGTGAACTGGGAAATTTTAATTTTGGGGAACTTTTTGGGATCTTCTATAAGAAGGGCCAAAAAAACACCAAATTTAAAAATTCATTTTTGATCGCTTTTTTTTTTTAATTTTAAAGTGCTGCAGGGTTTTACAAAAAAAACCAATTCTGTGATTTTTAGTTTTTTGTTTTTTACGGTGTTTCCCCCGAAAGGGTTTTAAATTTAAAATACAGATTTATAAAAGGGGGGGTTTGAAAAACATGCAGCGATACCCAAAAATGGTACCTTTTTTTTTATTTTTGGGTCTTTTTTTTGGGGGGATTGGCGTTTGTAAAAAAGGGGGAAAAAGGGCGGGGACTGTTTTTATTTTTTTTTTTTGGTTTGTGTTTTACTTTTTTTTTCACTTTTTAAAATTTTTTTTTCTTTTTTTCACTTTTAAATTTCCCCCTTTAAACTTTTTAAAAAGCAATCATCAGATTGTTGTTAGAAGGGAGGGCCCGTGGGACAGTACTCATACTGTGAAAAGGTTTACCATGACAACGCCCGTTTAAAACCCGCCCACAATGCATTTCGGGCAGGTTTTTGTCACAGAAGACCCCGGAAGTTCCGTCACTTCCCGGGGTCAACGGGCAGGGGGATCGGTGCCGCACTGTAAATGTGGCAGCCGAAGGGGGCAGGCAGGGGGAGCTCACCCTCCTGCCTGGGGGCTTTATTTTTCGCAGCCATGACAGGCTGCGGTAATGAAGGGGGTTTAAACACACCCCCGCGGGCCCGGAGCTCAGTTTCCCGGCCCCGGGGGGGGAATGGGATCTGCCGGGGTAAAAAACCGCTGGTCCCCTGTTTTCGATCCCCGCCCTGGGGTCGCCCCTAAGCCCGCGCGATCGCCAGGGGGGTAAGGGGTCGCCCCTTTGGGGAAGTTTACTTCCCGCTAGGGCGTAAACCCCCAAAGCCCTTTTGTCGGAAGGGGGAAAAACACAATGGCACGGAAAACAATCTCTGAATCATATAAATAACGATTTCTGAATCATATAAGTAAAAATAAAGTTATTCCCACATAAAGTGACACGTCAGATTTAAAAAATGGGGCTCTGTCAGGGAGGTCAACACTGGCTGCGGCAGTAAGGGTTTAAACATGCGACCATCTCACCCATCCTTAAGAAACCATCTCTTGACCCCTCTTCTCTGTCCAACTTAATGCCCCATCTCGCTGCTTCCATTTGCCTCAATAACCAAGGGAGTCAAACTCGTTTTCACCGTGTGCCACAATCACCTCACAGCGTACCTTAAAGGGCCGACCATAAATTTATAACTACTTGTAGGTAGATAAGTGGCTATAAAGCCCCCTGTAGATGACAGTTATATCTGCCCATGTAGTAGATAGGTATTTGTTGTCCCCCAGTAGCCAGATAGTAATATCCCTCTGCAGCCAGGTAATATGCCCCAAATAGAAAGGGGATGCCCCACATAACCCCCCGGTAGCCAGGGAGATGTCCTATAGTCCCCAGTAGCCATGTAATGCCCCAATATAGTCCGCCAGTAGCCAGGCAGATGCCCCAAAGTCCCCCAGAGAGCCATGTAGATGCCGCCATATCCCCGCATAAGCCTTGTTAATGCCCAATAGTCCCCCAGAAGCCATGTAAGATGCCTCCATAGTCCCCCAGTAGCAGGCAGATGGTCCCCATAGTCCCCCAGTAGCCAGGCAGAGCCCCATAGTCCCCATTAGCAAGAGAATGCCCCATATCCCCCAGTAGCCAGCAGATGCCCCAGTAGCCAGACAGATGCCCCAGTAAGCTCAAGGCAG
The DNA here is from genome assembly GCA_025379985.1 of Phyllomedusa bahiana. Lineage (NCBI taxonomy): Eukaryota > Metazoa > Chordata > Amphibia > Anura > Hylidae > Phyllomedusa > Phyllomedusa bahiana. The sequence goes on along the minus strand of JAODAL010025822.1, from coordinate 33,224 downwards.
ATGCCCCATGGTCCCCCAGTAGCCAGACTGATGCCCCAGTAGCCAGGCAGATGCCCCCATGGTCCCCAGTAGCCACCATAACGCCCATGGTCCCCAGTAGCCAGACAGATGCCCCAGTAGCCAGACAGATGCCCCATGGTCCCCATAGCCAGACAGATGCCAAAGTAGCCAGACAGTGATATACCATGGTCCCCAGTAGCCCAGACAGATGCCCCATAGTCCCCAGTAGCCAGACAGATGACCATTAGCCAGACAGATAACCCATGGTCCATCCAGTACCAGACCGATGCGCCCTGGTCCCCAGTACCAGGCAGAGCCTCCAGTACCAGAGACATGTATGCCCCCCAGTAGCCAGGCAGATGCCCCAGGTCCCCAGTAGGCGCCAGTAACAGATGCCCCAGTAGCCAGGCAGAAGTCCCTGGTCCCAGTATCCAGAACAGATGCCCCATAGGTCCCCAGTAGCCACACAGAATGCCCCAGTGTGGTCCCCCCATAGCCAGACAGATCCCATGGTCACCAGTAGCCAGACGCCCCCGTAGCCAACAGAACTCCCAATGGTCCCCTCAGGTAGCCAGACAGATGCCCCATGGGTCCCCAGCAGATGCATCCATGGTCCCCAGTAGCCAGACAGATGCCCAGTAGCCAGGCATATGTCCCATGTTCCCCATTAGGCCACAGCAGAAGCCCCATGTGTCCCCCAGTAGTCCACACAGAAGCGCCCATGTTCCCAGTAAGCCAGAAAGTATGCACCATGGGCCCCCAGTAGCCAGACGATGCCCCAGTAGCCAGACAGTAATGCCACATGGGCCCCAGTATCCAGACAGATGCCCAGAGTCCCCCGCAGCCTCACAGATGCCCCAGTAGCCAGACAGAATGCCCCATTGTCCCCCATTAGCCAGACATATGCCCCATGGTCCCCCCAGTAGCCACACAGATCCCCATGGTCCCAGTAGCCAGGCAGATGCCCCATAGTCCCCATACCAAGCCAAGATGCCCCATAGTCCCCCCATAGTCCAGGCAGATGCCCCAGTACCAGGCAGATCCCCATGGTCCCCATAGCACAGACCAGATGGCCCCAGTAGCCAGGCAGATGCCCATGGTCCCCAGTAAAGCCAGACAGATAGCCCCATGGTCCCCCAGTAGCCAGACAGATGCCCCAGTAGCCAGACAGATGCCCCATAGTCCCCAGTAGCCAGACAGATGCCAAAGTAGCCAGACAGATACCCATGGTCCCCATAGCAGACAGATGCCCCATAGGTCCCCAGTAGCCAGACAGATGCCCCATAGTCCCCGCAGTAGCCATCCAGATGCCCCAGAGCCAACAGATAACTCCATGGTCCCCAGTAGCCAGACAGATGCCCCCATGGTCCCCAGTTACCCAGGCAGATGCCCCAGTAGCCAGAAAGATGCCCCAGTAGCCAGCAGAAGCCCATGGTCGTCCATAGCCCGCAGATGCCCCATAGCCAGGCAGATGTTCCCATGGTCACCCAGTAGCCGAGACAGATGCCCCATAGTCCCAGTAGCCAGACCAGATGCCCCATGGCCCCCAGTAGCCAACAGATTCCCCATGGTCACCAGTAGCCAGACAGATGCCCCAGTAGCCCAGACAGATGCCCCGATGGTCTCCCAGTAGCCAGACCAGATCCCCATGGTCCGCCAGCAGATGCCCCATGGTCCCCATAGCCAGACAGATGCCCCAGTATCCAGCAGATGGCCCATGGTCCCCAGTAGCCACAGGCAGATGCCCCCATGTCCGCAAGCCCAGTAGCCACAAAACAGATTGCCCCATGGTCCCCAGTAGCCAGAAAGATGCCCCATTGGTCCCCATTAGCCCATACAGATGCCCCAGTAGCCAGACAGATGCCCCATGGAGCCCCATATGCCAACGAGATGCCCCAGTGTCCCCAGCAGCACAACAAGATGCCCCAGTAGCCAGACAGATGCCCCATGGGTCCCTCAGTAGCCATACAGATGCCCCCATGGATCCCCAGTAGCCACACCAGAAGCCCATGGTCCCAGTTAGCCAGTGCAGATGCCCCCATGGTCCCCCAGCTAGCCATACAGATGCCCCATGGTCCCCAGTAGCCAGACTGATGCCCCCAAGTACCAGGCAGCATGCCCATGTTCCCCCAGTAGCCAGACAGATGCCCCATGAGTCCCCCAGTATAGCCATACAGATCCCCAGTAGCCACACAGATGCCCCATGTCCCCAGTAGCCACAAGATGCCCAAGGCCCCCCCAGTAGCCAGGCAATGCCCCATGTCCCCAGTAGCCAGACAGATGCCCCATGTACCCTAGATAGACCAGACAGATGCCCCATGGTCCCCTAGTAGCTAGGCAGATGCCCCATGGGTCCCCATAGCCAGCAGAGTGCACCTGTGCCCCAGTAGCCAGGCAATGCCCCCCTAATGAATTATAAAATTAAAAAACAGGCTAACTTACTCGTGTCCGTAACAGCGCGGTCCGGTCCTTTCGGGAGCAGTGAATGGTGTAAGCGCGTGACCGTCACGCCGATTCGCCCTCACGCATCTCCCAAGATCTCCACAGCGTCAGAGGCTTGCTGCCAAGGAACCCAGGCCGTCACAGGGGGCGTGAGTAAAGCGCGCGTCCCGCCCCTTCGACGCCGTATGTACAGCGCATCACCGAGCACAGTACTATACAAAGGGAGAAGGTGAGGAGGTAAACGATCCTCCTGCCTTCTCCCTGATACTCGCTGACATGACTCCGCGCGGCTGTATGTAAAACAGCCATGCGGAGTCAGGGAGCTTGCGGGCCGGAAAAACTCTCGTTCCTTCATTCTTCTTGACCTGCTGCATCTGGTTTTCTGACCCACCCACTCCCCGTAACAGAAATCACCCTAACCAAACTCATCAATGACCTAGTAACTGCTAAAGCTTTGCGCCACTCAGGGTCCCAACATATCTAGGGCCCGGACCCTTTGTGTTATGTTTTGCTCAGTAGGGCTGGGTCACACAGCATTTTTCACGCTACATTGGGAACTATGGCATGTATTTTTACAGAGAAAAAACGTGTGTTTCTGTCAATAATTTTCTGCATATTCCACACAGATCCTGTCCATCTCCTCACTGTACAATAAAAATCAGCGATGACAAATTTGCATTTTCAAAATCACTCACCTCTGTATGACAGTGTAAATAACAGTCACCTAATAATACACCGGTACATCGAGCAAATATACCTAGACGAATTCGTTGTATACCAAAAAGAAACCTCACTACAAGAACCAAGACCCAAAACTATTACTACATAAGGTCAAATAATACTGCCAACCATGGCCCAAATGAGACCACCCAACATGTGACATCAGTTGTACACGAGTCGCTGGCTATTGAAGACATAACCACCACATACAGTGACCAGATAGTGGTAGATACTAGTTTGTACAGTAGGTAGGTTGCTCTGCCAGAAATACAAGATGTATTACACTGAAGTTACAATTTTTAGTGACTTACAAGATATGCGTCTGAAGAGTTGGTTCTCTTCTCCTCTTCTTCTCATTTGTCCCAGACCGGCCATTGACTACTCTTTCTCCCGACCACTGACTTTTCACTGTAGAATTTACAAAACAAAACATCTAAGACTCCTCACTTTATAAGCACTTCTCTACCAATTCCTATCTCTATACAAACTCCCCATTTACAGCGCCCCAAATGGTAATAATTACCCCCTTGTGCTCCAAACGGCTATGGGGCTCCCATTTGCGCACCAAGTTTTAGTCTTGTTTTGTAAACCAATATAGGAAGTAGTGAAATTCCCTGAGACAGTTGGTACACCCCCAAACTAGGTAGGCAGTCCTCAAATAGGTTGGTGTATAGCGTCCATTAGGTAGGCAAACTTATAGGGCTCCCAATAGGTAGGTATCTCGGTCCCCTATTAAGTAGAAAGATAGTTATTTAGGCATCAGAATAAAAATATAAGTAGAAGTAGAAATATAGATCCCTATTATGCAGTTATATCGGCCCCTGTAGGTAGTTATAGGCCCCCTGTAGGTAAATATTTGCCCACTGTAGCCAGGTAGTAGCCCCCTGTACCTAGGAAGTAGCCCACTTTAGCCAAGTAGTTGCCCCCTTTAGCAAGATTGTCGCCCTCTAGCCAGGTAGCTGACCCCTCTAGCCAGGTAGCTGCCCCCTCTAGCCAGGTTATTAGCCCCTGTGGCCAGGTTATTAGCCCGCTGTAGCCAGGTCACTGCCTCCTTATCCAGATTACTTCCCCATTTAGCCAGTAATTTGCCCCCTTCAGCACGGGTAGTATAATGCCCACTTTAGCCAGTAATATTGCCCCCTTAAGCAAGAAGATAGGCCCCATTAGCCATAATATTCCCCCCATAGCCAGTAATATACCCCCCTTTTAGCCAGTAATAATCCCTTTAAGCAAGTAATATGCCCATACAGAGCAAGTAATATACCCCTTTATGCCAGTAATATGCCCCATTAGCCAGTTACTGCCCCCTTTAGTCCATAATATGCCCTCATTTTAACCCAGTAATTCCCCCCTTTTGAGCCAGTTAGAAGCCCCGAATAGAGAGAGCCCAGTAATATGTCCCCTTAGCCAGTAATATGCCCCCTTTAGCCAAGAACATGCCCACTTTAGGCAGTAATATGCCCCCTTTAGCCAATAATATGCCCCTTTTAGCCATGTTACTGCCCCATTAGCCAGTAATATGCCCACCTAGCCTAATGAAAATAAAATAATTAAAGCTACTCACCTCACCACGGTCCGCGTGTCCAGGTCCTGTAGCTTTAGAAAAGTGTAAGCAACGTGACGTCATCACCCTGCTTATGCCGTCAAGTTACATACATGTCGCCCGTAGTGTGAACCTACCCTTTTCCCTTTCCTTAGTTTCCTTGTGAACTGCAGTTTAGTATAACATGTTGAAATTAATTACTACCCACCCTGCATGAGTTTTAATTGAGCCATAAACTTCTTGGATCACCCTTTTGTTCTCATTTTTTTTATGATATTTGTGGGATGTTAAAGCAATGTTTTCCACACTGTTGGCTTTAATAAAACAAACTAGAGTTAATTAAAAGTTTCAAGCAGGCTACTGTGTCCCTAATCTGAACTAAAACCACAACATTGTGCTGGTTTTATTTTTATGAACTATAATCCATTTTTAAAGCATAATATAAACCAAACATTATGCATAATGAAAATGGAGTCTATAAGAACCAGTTTCTATACACTGTTGATCAGTCTCTCCTGTCTTCTAAAAGAGTAGGAAATCTGGACTGACCTTCTGCCCTTGTTAAACTAATCTCTGCAGCAGACACCTGCTCCAGCTCTTCAGCAGGCCAAATAAGGAGCCTGAGCAAAGGAGCAAGAAAACAGATAGACATGAGTAGAGAAATCTGCATGCAGGAAAACTATAATTGATGTGCACTCAAGTTATTCTCATTGTGTTTTTTGATTCAGTTACAAAATACAGTAATTAATAATGCAAGGAAAATAATTGATAACCATTATATCTTAGCAAATTAACATAGAAAGCAATACTACGGTACTATAAATACTGGATATGCTGCCTGAGCATCAGAAAATAAAATAGAGGCATTGTAATAAAAAATCAAGTAGTAAAAGGAGTATCTAGTAGTTTTTCTATGAATATGTTACTTCTAATTAAATGGGTTGATGATAGGGACTGTAAAAAGAAGCACTTTTTATAGGGACAGTAAAAAGCACTTTTGCACTTGGTTTGTATTACCTAAATCATTTAACCCCTTAAGGACCCTGGACGTATGAGTATGTCCCAGGGTCCATAAGGGGCTTCGCAGGGGGATCGTCGGTCCGCGACCCCCCCGCAAAGCCGCGGGTTTTAGAGCGGCTAATCCTTCGCTAACACCCGTCGTTACAGCGCGAATGGCAGAGTCGCCCCGCTCCCGCGCTTTTAACTCCGGTCATACACCGCGGCAAAGTATCGTCAGGTGTTATCGGCAAACCCTCGTCCGCAGCATAGCTGCAACGATCCGACCACCGGACATGGTCATTCGGGGACCTTGGTGACAGGTCTCCTGAAACCTTCCCATGTCCTGGTTTTGCCCCACTTCCGTCCGCAAAACAGGATTGTGGGGAAACCGTGCCATCTTGGTACAGTCTAATGCATTGCAATAGACTGTATTGACAATCATGCCACCTAGTGGTCAAGAACCATAGGTGGCCTCAACGTTAAAGTAAAAAAAAAAAAAAAATTGTTACTGTACAAAAAAAAAGTTATTAAAAGTTCAAATCCCCCCTCTTTCCCCCCATATCATAAATAAAAACCATAACATAATCAAAAAGGTTTCACATATTGGGGTATCGCCGCGCGTCCGAAAAAAGTCCGATCTATAAAAAATAATAACATCATTTAACCGTGTGCTGAACACCGTAGAAGAAAAACAAATTCCAAACTGCCAAAAATTTGTTTTTCTGGTCATTTTTCTGATCCAGCTTAAAAAAATGAATAAAAGTGATCAAAAAGTTCATATATTCTCAAACTGCTAGCCGATAAAAAGTGCACATCAGCCCACGAAAAAATGCCGCTTCACTGACGTCCGTGTGAGGTGTTAGTACAAAAAAGTTATTGGTCGCACAAACTGGTGCCGGCGCAAATTTCAAAAAATTGAAAAAGTTTGGAATTTTTTTAACGGTACCAAAACATAACGGAAACCCAACATTTTGGTATTGCCGATCCGAATCAACCTGTAAATACAGATAAACACATTGTAATTTATCAAAGAATGAACGCCGTAAAAGCAAAACCCCCGTCAAATATGGCGAAATACGTTTTTTAATTCACAATTTGTCACCACTTGAATTTTTTGCGTATCCCAGTATATCTATTAGTATAGTGAATTAACACTCATAATAAAGTAATTTTGTCTCCCGCAAATTAAAAGCCTTCATGTGGCTATGTAATTGGAAAAATAAAAAGTTTGGCTCTGGGAAGGCGAGGATGGAAAAACGAACTGTCAACAACATAAAAACGCCGGTCCTTATGGGTTAATATAGCAGATATGAGCTAATTTGTGTGTGTTTAGAGCTAAATCAGCAGCCTGAGGTTTCGGGCACGCCCTCTTTGCTGTGATTGGCTGCCTGATATTTCGTCCAGCCATTTTGGGACACACCCCCTGGTCGCGATCCGCCTCCTGTGCTGCAATTTGTTGCCTGCATTCTCTGTACCTACACCGCTCTGAGCTGTGTGAAACTGAAAGTGAAACAGCTTTCTGTGCTGGCTGTGTCTGTGTAATAAAGGCTGCCTGACCTCCTCTCTATGCTCATCTCCCAGTGACAGCTCTAATGTGAAGTATCTGCTAGATTGACTCACCCACCCCATTACTTTGGCTGATAATTTCCACACTTCCTCCTCCAGTGTAGAGTTGACATCGTGATTAATAAGTTGTGAGAATTAACAAACTCTCCTAACTTGTGTTCAATATGCTCAGTTCGAGACACCAAGGAATGGATATCTTTCCTGAAATCTGACATCATGTGTTTAAAGTCCTTTTGTAAGGTGTCTCTAAAGGACGTGAACAGGCGCTGCAGAGTGGCCTCAGTAGAGTTTGGTGGCTCCAAGGAATCCATGTCCACAGAATCAGATCTAGAAGGCATTGGTGAAGTTGGGGAATAAGAGCCGGACTGTTGCAGCATTGATGGAGGTAGTAGAAAATACTCTGTTAGTTTTGTAGGTTTTTGTTGTTTTGGGTTCCGTTTAGAGGTACCACCCATCTTAATGCCAGATATTGTGATGGAATAACAATCAAAGATCTCACTATAAATCCACGTGAGCCAATAGATGGAGTTGTAGCCAATTAGCTTTGAACATACCATATCAGGTCAATATGTAGTGTCAGGGTCTGCAGCAATAGTGGCATACACAGTGAGCTATATGAGGGTCTAATAAAGGTGTTTGATGATGTCGCCTCTTCTGCCGCTGTACTGCTTATGGGCACCCTTAGAAGTTAGTTAGCGCCAAATTTGGGATTAATAATGTCAGTTGATGAGTGCTTACTAGTGCTCATCACTGCTGTTGTGCGGAGCATATAGTAAGTCTTCAATGTTCAAAGACAGTCAAAAATGCGCAGCACTTCTGTTTGACCACTATACTTTCCAGGTGCAGTAGGAGGAGGCAGACAAGGAGTCTGTACACAAGGCTGGAGGTGTAGTGTGTAAAAAGCAGCACTGTTCTCTTTAATATATAATAAATGTATACCCGGTCACTGTATTTGCTCTAGGCCATGTAGTAGAGGGTTATGACAGCCGATGCACGTTGGGTCGGAGAGTATCGTCTCCGATCTGCACAGGGTCCTCAGGAGTCCAGCGTCCGGGCCGCAGTAAGAGCCATGTAGAGCAGGCATTGTGTCCAGCACGGAGTACCTGTTCTCCTGTCTTGTATGCGCATCGGTGTCTCCGTCAGCCGCTGGCTCCGGCAGGCCCCGCAGCGCCGATGGCCAGTGCACCGGAAAGCTGGGTCTTCAGTTGGCCACGTCACGGGTCGCAAACCTCAGTCGCTCTTGCTCCACCTCTGAGTGTTCCTCCGGTCCTTCTTCCCGGAGCTCCGTTAAGTAGCGTCCACCATCTTGGAGGTCCAGGCCTGACTCCCCCCACCCATTTAACACGGCTTTATTTATTCTGCTCCCCCTCTATCTTCTGCCTGATAATGGAGGGGGCAGCAGAGTAAATTTCTCACATTTGTGTCATCCGTTCAGGTTGTATGTATAACTGTTTGCAGTAATGCAGGTGTTCTGGTTACAAGGAGTCTGGTGACAGCTCTCCAGGCATGAGAACTGACCATTGGAGATGGTCTGCACAGCTGTGGCATCCTCTCCCTTCAACTGCTCACACAGAATGATGATGATGATGATGATGATGACTCAGGAAGGAGCAGGGAGGGGGTGTGATGATGTCACCAGTCTTCAGTGAGGGAAGACACGCCCACTGTGAGGAGAGACCTACCCCTGGATTTGAAGCTGTAAGAGAAGGAGAAAGCTCAAGTCTGCAAAAGCCTGTCTTGAGAAAACCCCTTTAATGCCTACAATTTTCGACATGGTTATAAATTGTACAAGGATGCATCTAAGGCCACATTCACATTATGTTTTTGGCCCTGTTCGTGCTATCTATCAGACTCTGTTTGCAATAAAGATCTCTATGAGGACCATGCTGTGTATCCATTGGGTTGATTTTCATGGTATCCCAATGGATTCCAGAATCAGGGATGAAAAATGTAATAGAAATGTGGTCTAGTAGGTTAACAAGACTTAAGAACTGTTTTGGCCTTTGCCTATAGAGGTTCTTGCCTAAACTGATAAAGAAGTCTCAATGAGTTGCTGTTGTTACTGACTACTGTGATACTGTGACTGAGAAATGTGTTGGGACTTTGCGCCCCAAAAAAATCACAGAAAGGAGGTGAGAGAATCCCAAGTTTTATTTCTTCTTACTGAAGCACAAGCCTAGCTGTTACAGCAACTTTAAGCAGAATAAAATGCCTGGTGGTTTCTTTTGCATTTTGTATTTAAGGCTATGTCTGCACTGTACAGGAAAACAATCGTATCTACGGCGCTTTTCGTTTTTTAATAGTGCCGAAGATACGATAGTTCCTGTGGCCCCATAGACGGCAATAGGAAAGACGAGCTGCTGTCTACAAAGCTTGTCTTTTCTCTGCCTGTCTTTCGGCAGGGGCGTATTATACAACATTTTGTATAATGCGCCGGCGCTTCTCATTTTCTTGCCGTCTTCCCATACAATACGTGACAAAAGCCGCGGTCCTGCATCGGAGAAAAAATGGCCGCTTTCAGGCGTTTTTTGTCCGATGCAGTGTAGACATAGCCTAACACTCTTAAACAGAACAATGTGGTGCAGCTGTAGAGGATTTGTGGCACACCACAAATCTCCCTCCATGTAATGATGCACCCAAGATGGTTACCAAACCATTCATACCACTATGGGTCTAAAGGCAGCTACACCCTACTAAAGGATGCCCCACCTGGGCATTTTTAGGAGGGTTGTATCATCCTCTTGTATGTCAATGGTCTGGCACCTTTGAAGTTCTTAACAATTGCTAGGCCACTAATCTTCCAAGAATTCTCTGAAGGTGGTTCTCTGACATGAATGGCTATTTAAAGTATTTTGTAGTGTTACTCCACCAATTAGGGGTTTTGTCATGACCTTTGATAATAAAACAGACAATAGAATTACCAAAATACAGAAACACAAATTGTCAATCCTTGGAGGCAAACAGATAGTTGTTGGTTCTGTACCATTGTATGTTGAAAGCATAACTCTATGGAAAAAATAGTGATTAATTCCAAATCTCCAAAATGTCACCAAGCAAAATGCAACGTGAAAATTAAAGAAAATTAAGCAGATATATAATGCAGATAACAAAAATCCTTACATATAACAGTGAATAACAGTATACCAGCTGGAAATCACTTTCTATTTTGAGGATAATAGCTTATTTGGGTCATATACCTTATACACCATGTAAAATGGGGCCGCCTTCACCTGGTGCTCAAAGCAGTCGCTCATCCTGGCACATGTATAGAGCAGGACAGAACATGTAGTACCGCACAGTATTGTAGAGGGGCACTAATAGACTGCCAATCACTGAATACACTTCACTAATACAGATGTTTTACATGTATAATGTTCATGATAATTGGTTGGATATTGTATCAATCACATGTCACCGACAATGCTTGTTATATTTTAAGTTGAGTGTGGTTTTAGGACACATTGTCCCAGAAAGGCCCGTTGTATGTTAAAATATTGTATTTATAGGCCATTTTACCTTGAGGGATCACTGTACTCTTAAAACATAACATAAACGAAAAATAACCATAGGAACATATAAACTGATAGCTTGTCCTAAAAAGGCTGACCCTACCTAATCATTTTAGCTGACCTGAAAAGGCAAACATCCCACCCGACCCACAAAATACCCTCAAATGTCTTTACAGTTAGGAGTATGGACCTGTCTACACAGCAAGGATTTAGAGTAGATTTTTTACGTGGATTCAAATTTTCAAAACCATCATAAATCGACTGTAAAAAACTACCATAGATTTCAATAGAAAATCTGAGTTATAGTCTTTATGACTAGGATTTTCTAAGGTCAGATTTTAAAACCAAAATTGTATTATTTTTTTTAAATGTTCAATCTTCACTCTGAAAATGGTGGAAAATTTACTATTAAAGTCAATGGTAGTGCTTGAAATCCGAACTTTGGGCATGTTCTTTTTGGTACAGATCCGAGTCCAAATCCCAATTGTGCTCTATGATGCAAATAACTATTGAAATACTAAATCTGAAAAACCACATCAAAAAAACGAAAACCAAGCTAAAAATCCTTGGGTATTTGTGTAAAATACTGTTCAAATACTTATCAGATTCTGAATCCAAAAACTTATGAGTCCGACAAGTATTTGAACAGTACTTTGTCATGTGGACGCTGCCTGTCTCTATTAAAAAAAAAAATGAGATGTAGCTACTAGGACTAATAGACATGGGGAAGTGATCAGACACACAAACAAATAGCACCACTGGAGACTGTATCAAGACACTGCACCAATGTAACCTAACTGCAAAGAAGATTATAACAATGTTGTCAAACTCAAATGGCATTACTGTAACCATCAATTCAATAAGAGAACTATATCATGGGAAAGATACTATGCAAGTACATAGAACTGGTTGTACAGTCACCTTTAATAAAGTAACATAATCCCTACATAGTGCGTAGTTCAATAATGTAACAAAGAACCACTCAAGAATGGGAAATGATTAGTTTCAGAGTTCTGACACCTTTCCCCTGCAAGGTTACAGGTTACCAATCAGCCATACACCAAGTCTAACACACTGTAAGTAGTTGGTCAGAAAAAAACACAATGATATTAAACGTTTGTCCCCTTCATTTTAATTTAAATTATTTTTTGCCTACTGCTGCCCCTATGAAATAAAAAAGCTTTTGCACATCTCTCCTTTCATCTATGTCTGCCCTCTCCACCTATGTTTTTTACTTCTGGCTTTGGAGAAATGGAACGTCACCACGACAGCCACTAACTGGCTGCAGCCATCACATGCCACAGCCTGACATCACCGTTTGGAGTGATGCACATTTGAGGAAGGGGGAACTTTTTTCTTGGGTTTTCTTTTAAATGGGTGAGAAGATGAGCAATTGCTTATCTAATCACCCTCTGTGCTTAACCATGCTACTTTATTGACTGTGGCATGTTTACTGGTCTCTTAGGCTATGTCTACACACCATACAAAAATGACCGTATTTTTTGTGGTTTTAGGATTCTAAAACTGCTGAAAATTTGATCATTTTGCATGCCCATAAGCTTTAATAGAAAAAAACAACCTGTAGTCTACACAGGTCTTTTTTATCCGATCGTTTTCTGGCACTGGCATATTTAGGAACATGTTCCTAAATACGCCGGCACTTTGCGTTTTGCCGTCAGTTTCTCATACAATCAATTGTATGGGCCAACGGCAAAACAGTGACAAAATCTGCGGTCGTGCATCGGACAAAAAACGGCCGACTTTTGCTGTGTGGATCCACCTTTAGTTTCCAGTTCTGATGATTTTGAGTATATATGGGCATGCTGACATAATCAGAAGTATCAAGTATAATCCCTGGATAGCTTTGATTTTTACTTGGTGTTGTACATCTTACGCTCGCTTTGGATTAGACAATTGGAAGATTTAATATGCCAACTACACTAGAATTCTGGCACAATTTGCAGCAAAAAAAAATTATTTTCATACTTTTCACCCTACACTGGTCCAGATGAATGAAAAGTGTCTTTGTGGAAAGTGTCTTAGGTAGTACTGAGCCAAAGTTGAGTTGATACTTATGTCTGAAACTGTCTAACAGCACTTTATACGTGTGTCACATTTTAAGACAAACTTTTTCTTACAACGTGACACATTTATAAAATGCCGTGATACACTTTCAAACATAAACAATTCAGATTCACTCCCATATGCAATGATTTGCCTTATTCATTAATTCTAACTTTATTGTGCTTTTCTTCAGCATCCCATAAAAAGCATGCACCTATGCTTCATAACATGAGTATATATACAAAGTCTTAAAACTTTTCAACTTGTGGTTTATCTCTGATCCCGGATTATCATTCCAACTTGCAGTTGCACACACACCTAGTCAGGCTAAGCGAGCCGCGGGCTTAAGGGTATGTTCAGACAGCTTATTTTGGGGTGCATTTCGCCGTGTATTTCACGGCGTACTGCACTCTAATACGAGCAAAATGCGCCCCAATCATTACGGTTCTCTGAGAACTATGAATTACGCCTCCTCTCCCCGCCCGTTGAATACGATCATATTGCACGCACAGGGTGATAAGTGACATTCTATGGGGCCGGTGAGATGCTGTGCCCCCCCCACCCCTGTGCCGCGGGAGTGTGCGGCGATCAGCGCGACTCCACGAACACTCAGCGTAATTGCTTGGCATACTGTACGCCCTGCAATTAAGCCGTGTGAACATACCCTAAGAGATTATGATGTGAAACAGCGAGAGATCCAAGTTGGACTGATACTCCAGGACCGGAGATAAACCGCAAGTTGAAAAGTTTTAAGACTTTGTATATATACTCGTGTTGTAGAGCATACATACATGCTTTTTAAGGGATGTTGAAGAAAAGCATAATAGAGTGAGAATTGATGAATAAGGCATATATTGCAAATTCATTGCATATGGGAGTGGATTTGAACTGATGGAGCTATTACTGGGCGGAGAAGAAGGCGCCTTAGTATACAATCCAACACATGCGGTTTATTAAGAAAGAGGTTACAAACGTTTGATCTAGTGACACTTTCAAACATAAGCATGGACTCAACTTTGGCGCAGCACTATCTAAGACACTTTCCACAACACTTTTCATCACATCTGGGCCTACATCTTCTAGACACATTTGGGAGTCTTTTACATCTCACTTGGCAAAAGGCTTATTAAAAAGAGCTTTGAAAAGCAATGTCATGAGCCAAAAATGCACAATAATTAGTGTAAACTAAGCTAATAAAAAATGGTATAGAGTGAGAAAACAGGGTTTAAAGATGCAACAGATTTGTCCTAGAGCACGGACAGTGATAAATGTGGAATGTTTTTAAACTGTCTAGTGTTAGACATATTAGTAAATATGCCCCACTGTATACATTTTCACAGTGGGGCAGGTGTTGACTTTCAGGAAGTACATGGCTATAGGAATATAATAAAACTCACGTTTTAATTGTGTATATAATAAGTGTGAACATTTATCCAGACGCCAAAAGCAGAGAAAAGGTTCATGGCTATCCACAAAAGGGATCTATGACCGTATTATTATGATGTGATTTTAGCTGTGTAAAGATCGCCACATCTGAAGTTGCTATAACAAACATAGTGATTTATCATTGCGGTCTATCTTCAAAGTCTTTTTAATGCATGACAGGATGCAAATGACAAGTATTATGTTTGCATCAATCGCCAAAGTTTGTCACTTCAAAGAAAAAAAAATTCAGTGTCTACAACTGGCACCAAGCCAACTGCACTCACTAAATGAAAATGGAAACTTTAAACACTAGCTTTCATGAGCTCTAGAGAGACAAGTATTCCAGCCATCCATCCACTGAGACGCTTACAAGTAGGAAATGTTAGCCAGCAGCCACACTAAACCATACAAAACTTTCGGGGATTGAGGATAGCAGCTGTCCTTGACAGCTCACACCCAGCACCATTGTATGGGACAAATCCTTACACAGTTGAAGTATACGAAACGGAGCAGAATTGCCAGCAATGGTAGGCGCTTCTTCCTACACATCAGTCAAGTGAGGTTGTCAGTTACTCAGATCAGACATTCAAGTATAAGGTATAAGAATGTCCAACGTCAAATTTAAAAAAGGCTCAGAGTAGTCTTATACATGTAAAGTCCCATAATACACGTCACATACCATAACTATATACCGTTACATAGTAAAGCGATAGAGAACCACATTAACACTATTGTCACTTGTCTTGCTGAAAAGTAGTTCTATAAATATCACATAACCATTTTGATTGTTTATGTGCTGTATACTCAACCTACATGTACTAACCCGGAGCACTTGTCTCATTCTCTACGTAAAACCAAGAACTATTAACTATTCATACCATCTTCTTCTTCGCTGCCAAAGTCTCTTTCCATGAAAGGGTCTCCATCCTCATAATCTGAGCCACCTGCTATACCATCCTCCTCTTCATCCTCCTCTTCATCCTGTTGCAGTTGGCTCTTCAGGTGCAGACAGTTGCTCATTTTCTCAGGCCTTCCTGCGTTTCCTTCCTCCTGTGAAAAGTTGTCCCAGCAGAGCTGTTTCTTGTTGGTATCACGGTGCAGCTCAGCTGCTCTCCCCCTACACAGTCCTCTGAAAGCAGAGAGGCTGCGTGACCCAGTCACCTGACACCCAGCATACAGATACAGCACTACACACGCTCAGCACAATAGCACAAGCCTCCTGTTACATACACAAATTCATGGACAGAGAGCTTTGCTACCATATCATTATATATCCCCTCTTATTACTGATGCTTGACGTAATGTTTTGCAGCAGTGAATTCTAAATTTGTAATAATCTCCACTAGTAATACTCTTAAAGGGCTTTCGTATCAAGACAACTCATGTGCCTATGCCCTGAGGACACCTGTATATGATCCCTCAAGCAGCTCCAAGCTGGTACGGGGTTATCCAAGTGGGATGACCTCTTGAAGTGTAATTCTAAGTTTGTTAACTATTGACTTCATACAGTTTTTCATTAAGCATGCTGGCTGCACAACTGTGTGAGGTTGTTCTACCAGAGGATTTTCCATCAGGCTTTGGTTTTCACATGTTAATAAGGCCCTCTCTTAACAAGGTCCCCATCTGAAGCTGGTTTTGGAGCAGATCACTTATTCTAGACTTGATGCAATGATAACTGCTGGGTTAACAATACAATTGAGGGTACATTACCACATTGTGGCTGGCCATTGTGGACTGCATTTTTTTCTTATATAGTATGTAAAGGGGCGTAGATATAGGGGGTGCAGAGGTAGTGGTCGCTACCAGGATATGCAGCCTGAGGGGGCCCCAAAAGCACTTCTGCCACAGCGTTTGTAAATGGAACATGGTAGCTTAGGGGCCACGTTTCACTATTTGCACTAAGGCCCAGGAGCTGAAAGTTACGCCTTTGAATATGTAGTTGTTTTTACTGGAACTGATTACTTTTTAAAAAGGGCTAGGATCTAAAATACTCAGGGACACAAGCCATAATTCATATTCCCTCCCCTCACCCTGCTTTGGATATTACTTTACTGTGAAACCTGTACTCACAGAAAGGGCCATTCTTATCCATTAAGTACACTAGGCAGTTGTCCAGATGCCCCACAAGCATAAGGGTCCCAGTTTTAATAAGTATGTCCAGGGAAGCAAGGGTATATCCTTTTGATCCCTGGGTTCAGGGCTGCTTATTTAATTGTTTGTATGTTCTCAGGATATGCAAATAGATAACAAAACATGAGGAGCAGATAGTCATCAGCTCTTTACCCCATCAAGTACTCTTGTAGGTTACAGGTTGTTTTAGGCCTGCGGACTACAAGAAATCATGGGAACATCCTGATGCAGGCCTCATCCAGGGGATCCAGTTCTTTGTCAGGGGAATGGGAAGATAGGTGGTTACAGGTTTGGTCAGATGTAATGTTTGGCCATGGATAGAAGTGTGGCTTGTTGTGATGTAATGTGATTGGGTAGAGCCCAGTACATTGCTTTGCCCATAATTATGTTACGATGGTCCTGCTCAGAGATACATGATTGATGTATCAGCCCAAATAGGGTGCCCCATAATAATAACTAGCACATTATACTTTATCTCTTAATAATTCAGTACTGCACATACTTCCATACCATGACTATGTATGCCTACCACAAGGATTAATGTAACCAATATTATCGCCTTATATTATGCTCAGAATATAATCAGACTGTAGAGTTTATGCTGTAAATCTAAAAACAAAACAGGCCCACACTGGCATGATAACACCTCTCAGCCTTATATAGCTGAGAGGAACCACATTCAATTACCAAGAACCATTGTGTTTTAAAACACCTCTCAGCCACCAGTTGTCTCTGCAGAGTTTGCGCCCCCCCCCCCTGTGTAACACGTAACTGTGCCCCACAAAAATAGTGACTTTTGTGCCCCCAATTGTAGTTGTGCCCCCAATAGTAGTTGTACCCCTTTTTGTGTCCCACACAGTAAAGCCCGGTTCACATCAGCATCAGAAATTCCGTTCAGAACCTTTTGTCGCAAATTCCACTGGGAATGATGGGAAAAATAGTGCAGTTAGCTGCACTTATTTTTCGGTAAAACTACAGACCCATGGCAGAACCCAACAGAATCCATCGTAGTCAATGGGGTCTGTCGAATGCCATCGGTATCTGTTATTAAATAGGTCTGGTTCCACCTTTGCAGATATGAACCAGGCATAACAATGCCTTTTGTGCCTCCCCACCCCCGCCCCCCAACAGTAACAGAGGCCCCTGTGGGCCCCTACACAGTGATGGTGCTTCCATGCACAACACAATTGACCTCCAGTACTGGTGCCAGTGTAGTACCCTCTACACAGTAATTATGCCCCCAGTTCAATAATGATGCCTCCTTAGTGCCCTCCAGTCTGTAATAGTTCCCCATTCAGTAATTGTGTCTCTTAGTGCCCCCAATCAGTTTTTACGTTTGTGGAACACTTAGGAGGGTCAAATTACTAACTTAGCCCTGTTCCCATGACCAGCGATGCTTCCCTGTCTCTTTCAGCTTGCAGCTTATAAAACTCTAGGGCAGGACCCTAAACAGGCTGGGAGGATGCCGTGACATCACTGTATTACACTGGCAAAAGTGACCTGCAGCCTCTGATAGTTAATGGCAGAACAGGGAGCTACTAGAAATCAACTATTTCTGGGTCCTGAAAATGGAGATGTAATTAGAGGTGGCAGACATCTGGAGATGTCTCACGAACAGAGGTGTTCGCATCCAGTTTCAGTAAAGAGAGAAAAAGAGTGTGGTTTGGAGTGATACCATTACAGACCGGCAAATCTTATAGTAAGCAACCCATGAGCTAGAGAGTTCTGTCTGAGTCAGTGAGCTTTTTGCTTCACAGTGTTACCATACATAGAAGTCAATGAGCAGTTGGAGTCTAGCTATATGAGAAGTCTTCTGTGAGCATGCCATTATTCACACCATTACTTATGTAAATTTGGATATGCAAGTAACAAAAGGATATGCACATGTATATGTTAAGATACGGAAAGTGCAATAATAAAAGACACTACTATAATTGAATAAGCTGATTTGTCTCTAAGAAGATATCATTTCAGTCCAGAGTATATGTATACATCTGGAGATCCAGGTCACCAGGTCCAAAATCCAAGGTTTGCACCCCTAATGTACAGTGCTGGTGATACATCTGCCCTTTAAGCCTGTGGTAACATTTATTTTTGAACATTTACTTACATCAACATTCCTTAAACTAATCACCATTGTATGCAGCACCAGTACTTGTTCCAATGACAATTGGACCTCTGTGTCTACGAAGATGAGGGCCACCTTAGAAAGCCAGTGGGAAGAATAGGATCCATAAACAATCTTATGGAGCAACTCCGCTATATATGACTATATGCAGAAAATACAAGGGGACTGTTTTAAACTTTTAACTTTATATACAACGAACCCATGCTTGCTCAAATGAAAATTAATAAAGGCGTGCAGGGATCTGAAAAAGGTTGACTAAGTATTTTGCATTTTAATGCGATATTGCGTGCGCATGCAAATGTTTGTGTTTATAGGGGAAATGGTGCATTTATGTGTCTATTTCTTACTCAAAACTTGAATTTACATGCTATCTGTTTTGGCTTGCACTACGTCCTATAAAATCTCATGGAAAGTTAGCTAACAGGAGTTCAGCTCATGGCAACAGCGAAACAAGGGAAAAAAAGAGCCTGCATCAACAGATGACTCTAAGCTCACGTTTTGTTTATATTTTTGTTTGTAACAAAAAAAAAGGAAGAAGGCCTTCATCGGTAAACTTTGTACCTAAATGCATGTTATGTAATAACTATTCACTGCTGTATTGGAGTGTTAATAACACATTTAAAAAAAGAAAGCCTGGAAGGAATCCCTCAGGCATCTCGTATTGTTAAAAAACTGCTTGTAAAGCAACCAGTACTCAGACTATATTATGTACTTGTTTTAATTATTTGATATATACAGTATTCATCTAGGTTTATAAAACTTTTTAACATTTATATACTATGACAAGGAAGAGCCACAATGAACATTGCACTCAAAGAAAAATTAATAAAGCCAGTGCAGGGCCATACATGACAAATGGATTCAAAGAACACTAAGGGTATGTTCACACGGCTGATTTTTGCGCATAATTGCGTGCGCATTTCACAATGTATTGCGCTTTATACGTGGTGAAATGCGTGCCGCAATTATGGTAATTCATAGCGCTCATAGACAGCTATGAATTACGCATTGTTTCTCTGGGCGTGCAATACGATCGTATCATACGCCCATGGAAAGAAGTGACACGTGAATTCCCTCCCCCCGCCCGTGCTTTGGGAGTACATGCTGATCAGCGCGTGCTTCTAAAACACCCAGCGTATTAATAAACCATGTGAACATACTCTAACAGAGTACTCATTGGGATGCATTTCTTAATCTCACTGATTAGTTGTTCATTTTCTAAAAAAAAGGAACTTTATGCTCCAGGGGCCCCATTAAAAAATAAATAAATTATCGTCACTTACCTTCGGTCCCCAGTTCCAACGCTGGCTCTCCCAGTCTTCTGTTTACATTCTACTACTTCCCCACAGGCACATTACTGATGCATTTAAGTGCCTCTCATTTACATCACCATTCAGAGTTGTTCTCTCTTTTAGAACATTGACAAACCCTTTGAACACAGTAAAAAGCAAATAAAGATTATTTTTTAAATACATTGCTGTTCTGATTTTGCGCTTATCTCCTACTTGATTACAGATTGTTTCCTAGGTTGCCAACCACCTCACTCTGCTCTTGCAGCCCTGGCTGGAAAGTGACCTCACTCCATACTGTGTCTTATCAGCATCACAGAAGCTTGATTATCTTTCTTACTGACAAACATTAACCCTTTACAGATATGTAGCTTTATGCCCTGCTGTTAAAACTGCTTCATCACCAATTTCCCTCTAACAGGCTTATCAAGGATCAGCAGAGCTGAAGTGTCAGTCACTGCTGTGAAACAGTCCACAGTCTGATCAGGAAGTGGGAGTTTGATGCTGGCTGTGAAGGGCAGGCTCTGTGAAAGAATGTGATGAGAAAACCCCTTTAAAATGGTGTTCCCATCAGGGAACTTCCGCATTACAGGTCAGTTCATAGCTATCTATTGGTTGACCGTGTTACAGAATTAAGAGGCCTACGCTTGCAGCTGTCCTCCCCATTTATTTCTATAGGACTTCCACATATAACTGAGCGAGTGGACTTAGCTATGTTCGGAACTCCCACTGCACTGCTCTCTTCATTTTGTAACATGATTGGTTGGTGGATAGCTATGAGCTGACCTGTAAGGCAGAAGTTCCTTTGTTGGGAACATTCTTTTAAGCAATTTTAGCTGGCATACATGCTGAGAACCCAGGGCCTTATTCAAGCAGGGCCACCATCAGAAATTTCAGGGCCCCATACAGCTGAAGCGTCTGGGCCCCCCTTCCCCATAAACCCCGCTTGCAACGGGCCCCCTTCGTTCACTGGGCCCCGTACAGCAGTACCCCCTGTACTGCCTTTACGGCGGCCCTGTGAGAACCACATCTATTATGCATTTTAGACACTTTTTGTACCTCATTAAACAGTTGTGAAAAGTGTCAGAAAAAAGGGCATAGATAAGAGATTAAAAATGCACCAGATTTATTAATTAGATGCACAACAACTGGGTACAAACTACTGGTCTAAAGTGAGCCAACTAAGAGGTGGTGCAAAGAAGGGAAAATGTTTTGCTATGCCTATCAAGATGTGCTGAATCTATCATACACCAAGTATGACTGTGATAACTTTAGCCACCTTCCACCTGTCTGCTCTAGTTTTATGCTGTCTACATTTTTTACTGTATTGGTATATCTGGCCTGCACTAGCTTTAACACAGTACACACATTTATTTACGAGGGTTTTTTAAACAGTTTATTCCCTTTTCTGACCAAGCACCTTTTCATTTTCTCTAGTACATGTTTGTTTAAACGCTATAAATTTCTTGCTCTCAGTTATTCTGTTCTCGCCTTTTCCATGATTCCATAGGCTTTATTTTTATGTTTTTTTACATTAGATCTTTTTTTTAAATAATATTAGGGAAAATAGTTAAGAAAAGGTTGTTTTTCACATTTTTTTATTTACTTATTTTTTTTAACAGGAGCTCATGCAGCTACCGAGCTCCAGTTTTCACATGACCACTGGCACTGGAAAGCAGGAACAAAAGAGGCTTCTGCCTATTTGTGTATACAGCAGTCATAGAGCACTGTCTATTCAATGGCTGGGAATGTAGGAATGTTAATAGACCATCCCTGCCTTCTCAGTGGGGAGTTAGCTAAAGGGCCGTTCACACGGCTTGTTTTGGGCACGGATTCCAGCCGTATTGCGCGCTGTACCGCGCTGCAATGCGGCTGGAATCCGTCCCAGCCATTATGGTAATCCACAGTTCTCATAGAGAACTATGGATTCCGTCTCTCCTCCCCGCTTGGCGAATACGCCGAGCGCTGAGAAAGTGACATGTTCATTATCCCGGCGGGATACGCGCCGTGGATTATAAAAGTCTTTGGGGCACGCGGGCAGCGCCCTCGTCCTGGCCCCACCCCGCCCGTTACTCAAGCCGTAATTGCGGGCAAAATCCGTCCCGCAATTACGGCTTGAATAAGCCGTGTGAACCGGGCCTAAGCCCCGGTTCACACGGCTTATTCAAGCCGGATTTGCGAGCTGGATTGCGCTCGCAATTCCGGCTTGAATAAGGGGCGGTTGCGGGGGGCGCGCGGCCCGCCGGCCCCATTGACTTACATTATCCACGCGCGTATTGCGCCTGGATAATGTGCAGGTCACTTTCTCCCCGCACCGCGGATTCGCCATGCGGGAAGAAGCGACGGAATCCACTGTTCTCTATGAGAACGGTGGATTACCGTAATTACTGCAACGGACTGGCGCCGTACTGCAGCGCAAATACGGCACGCAGTATGGCGCCAATCCGCGGTGAAATAATACGCCAGTGTGTAACAATTCCCAGAATGGATACCGTGCAGCAGTAGTTAGGGCTTGTTCACACGGAGTTTTTACTCCGTATTAACATCCACTTTGTAGATGTGTCTCGGGGACCGACAGGACGGACCCAGAGACGCATCTAACAATTAGCAGTGACTTTATGCAGCGGCATTCACATGAGAAATCGCCGCTGCGCGTTTGCCCTGCGCCTGTCTGGTCCGCTATACGGACCCGATCAAAAAATTGACATGCAATTCTTTGATTGCATCTGCAAAACGGACCTGACAGGCGCAGGGTAAACACGCAGCGGTGATCTCTCATGTGAACGCTGCTGCGTGTTCCTCGTTGCCGGCAGTCATAAAGTCACTACTAATTGTTAGCTGCGTCTCTGGGTTCGTCCTGTTGCAGGGCCGTTCCTACGGGCGGGCGAGGTGGGCCTCGCCCGGAGGATCGCCCCAACTCTGCGCGACTGTTTTATAACAGCTGCTGGTACAGGGAGGAGGCGGATGGATCATTCCCGTCCTGACTCCTTCCCTGTATCAGCGTCGCAGGGTTGCACGGCTTTCACCGCGCCCCCTGCGACGCTGCGTCTCCTCGGCTGGCAGCTCTGCCGCCGTGGAGATCCCTGGGAGCTGCGTGCAATGTAAGCGGCGTGATGACGTCACGCCGCTTACACCGCTCAGCAGCAAAGGACCGGGAAGCGCGGACCGAGGTGAGTACTTTTTTTGTGCTGTATCACTGGCTACAAGGGGGCGTCACTGGCTACAAGGAGTACAAAAGTTAATTAGGCTGTGCACATCTAAAATATATTTTGAAAAACGTAAGCATAGGTGCACACTAGAAAGGCAAATAGCATACATCTAACACAAATATCAGTGGCACACTAAAGACTAAGTGAAACATCAAGGTATATAGGAATATTGGGAATGCATTACTGCTAAGGAAAATATGAAAAACCTGGGACTCTTAGTTTACAGTTTTTGATCAAAGATTGTATTAAGCTCACCTCCCAATAGCGTCAAAAACTGTAAACTAAGAATCCCAGGTTTTTCATATTTTCCTTAGCAGTAATGCATTTCCTATATTCCTATATACCTTGATGTTTCACTTAGTTTTTAGTGTGCCACTGATTTTTGTATTAGATGTATGCTATTGTCTTTTCAGTGTGCACCTATGCTTACGTTTTTCAAAATATATGTTAGATGTGCACAGCCTAATTAACTTTTGTAGTCTATTTGAGAAATGGCAGCCTCATTGGCTTGCTGCACTCTGCCGCCTCTTTTAAACCAGTGCAGGATAGTTCAATTGCAATTTCCTGCCACTCCCTGTGAATTTGTATTCTGAACGGTCTCCTAGTGAGGTAACATGTTAGTGGTTAGGGACTCACCTGTGCTGGGATCCCCTTGACGCCATTGGGAGGTGAGCTTAATACAATCTTTGATCAAAAACTGTAAACTAAGAGTCCCAGGTTTTTCATATTTTCCTTAGCAGTAATGCATTTCCAATATTCCTATACTGCATGGTTTCACTTAGCTTTTGTGAGCTGCCACTAGATTGTTTGTAATTAGGGATACTGGCTCAACAAAGGAGGGCACGACCTGGCTAAAGGGGTGTCATCACTGGCTACAGGGGAATCACTGGCTACAGGGGCATCACTGGCTACAGGGCATCACTGGCTACAAGGGGCATCACTGGCTAAAAGGGGGCCATCACTGGCTACAGGGGCATCACTGGCAACAAGGGGCATCACTGGCTACAGGGGCATCACTGGCTACAAGGGGCATCAATGGCTACAGGGGCATCACTGGCTACAGGGGGCATCACTGGCTACAAGGGGTGCATAACTGGCTACAGGGGGGCATCACTGGCTACAGGGGCATCACTGGCTACAAGGGGGCATCACTGGAGACAAGGGGGGCATCACTGCTACAAGGGGGGCATCACTGGCTATAGGGGGCATCACTGGCTAGGGCATCACTGTAAGGAGGATCACTGGCTACAGGGGGGCATCATTGGCTACAGAGGCATCATTGGCTACAGGGGGGCATCACTGGCTACCAGGGGGGCATCAGTGGCTACAGGGTGGCATCATTGGCTACAGGGGGGCATCTACTGGCTACAGTAGGTTGGACAAATAAGAAAACACATAAAGAATAATCTACCCAAACAGTACAAGATCAGAATCCTCAGAGATGCCAATCAGGAGAAGGAATAAAGGGATCAAATAAATTATCCTCTTCTGCATCCTGTGTTGTAGTGGCCCATGGTATGGGAGCACAGGCAATGACTTCAAATGGCAATACAAATAGGCCATTAGTGGCAGGAAATGGACAGGTTGTCAACACAATGCAAACTCAATCTCAGGAGCTTTTAAAAATGAAAATACACCCATTTTTTTTTAGAACCCCCCCAGGTTCTCTTGAGGGATCGAGAAAGGGAATTATCGAAATAACAAAGGTGGAGCATTAAAGTGATAAATTTTATCCCAGGGCTTTGCTAGGGTCCCAAAACACCCGGGGGCTCGAGCCCTTTGTTTTTTTTTGAGGGGGGCTTGGTTCACACGCATTTTCCGCCTCATTGTGAACTGGGGATTGTTTTACAAGAAAAACTTCTGTTCTGCCATAATTTTCTGCACATTCACATAACCTTTCCTTCCCTCAGCGTCACTGCACAAGAAAATCGCCCTGAAAAATTTTACTTTTTCAAAACCGCTCACCCCTATGACAATCCCCCTAAACTCCCCAAAACAAACAAAAATGAAGCAAACTACCAGACAAATGAATGTTACTAAAAAACTCCTACAAAACCAAGCCCCCAAAAACATAATAAAAGGGATCAAATGATCCTGCCAGACCCTGCCCCAACACCCCCACATGTGACTATCGTTTGTAACAGGCTTGAAGAGTTTATTCCCGCCATAAGTGCCCAAATTTTTTAGTGGTTAGTTTAAACCTAAAGGGAAATTTTTTGGGTTAATTTTGTAGGTCTGCAGACTGTAATTCCCTCCATAAAATGATTATAGAGTGGTAGATATAGTTTATTGGGCTCACAGAAATATAAGTGATTCCCCGCAGTTACATTTAGTGACTCCGGGGAGCGTCTTTCTGATCAGTTTTGTTCACTTTCCCTTTTCTTCTCCACCCGGGTTCAACCTTTCGCTGATTGCTCCCCCCAATACTGCCCGCATTTTAGACACAAATATTTTAGAATCCTCCATTTCCAGCAACTCCTTAAACTTAAGGATAAAAAACCCTCTTTTAATAGGTGTATAGGCCCCCTCATTGGGGCGGATAAAATATGGGGTCATTTAGGCAGTTTTTTTAGATATAGGGTCCTTCAGAAGGTAAAAAAATATGGGCTTTAGGCAGGTATATAAAAAAGGTCCACTTCGGGCGGTAAAAAGACATGGGTCACTCTCAGGCGGGTTATGATACAGGCGGCCCCCGGGTTAAAATACGGGTAGGGATGTGGGTTTGTTCTTAAGTTGAATTTGTAGAAGTCGGAACCCAAATATTTGTACATGTTGGTGTGCCACGCTGGCACTTGTAGCCCCAAAACTAAAATGACAGAAAATTCACCCCACAATGTAGTGCCCGGACATTTTATATAAGTAATAACAAAATAATACGAGCCACAGAATTTTCCCCCTTTTGCTCTAAAAATATTTTAAAATGACCACAGAGCTGATTAATATTACAAACTGTAACTGTCGGTCATTTTTTTGAATGTATATTATTATATGTACTGCCCCTAGAGCTGACAATCAGTTGCAGTTCTAAAATTTTTGATCAACTTATGGGTCATATTATAAAATTTTATGGTGTGAAGATTTGTCAGCTCTGTGGAGTACATTTGAAACCCTCATATCAATATTGTTTAAACAGAGCTGAAAATTACCCTGCATTCTTAATATTGAGCGCACTGTGGGGTCAGTATTATAGAAGCAATACACTACACATGCCACAGAAAAGACAACGGGGTATTAGGGGACAATATAAAAGGGGCTCAGGCATAAAATAGGGGTCAGGCTAAACGGGCTCAGGGTAAATAGGGGCCCAGCGTATATAGGGGAGGCCGGTTATAGGGGTCAGGATATTAAGGGGCCAGGCAGTATATGGCCACAGGGGCAGTATAGGGGTCCGGCGTATAAGGGGCCCGCAGGTATATAGGGGCACAGAAGGTTTATGGGGTCAGACATAATAAAGGGGGCCCCAGGGAGTATAAGGGGCTAGGGGAGGTATCAGGGGGTAGGCATATACAGGGGGTCAGGGGTATATAGGAGGCACACAGGCAGTATAAGGGGGTAGCAGTATTAAAGGCACACAGGCATATATAGGAGCCCGGCATATTAGGGGGTCAGGGAGTTATAAGGGGGACACGACAGTATATAGGAGGAAGGGGAATATAGGGGCTCAGGCAGTACCAGGGGCCAGGCAAATATATAAAAGGCACACAGGCAGTATATGGAGGCACGCATTTTTTAAAGGGGCTCAGGGACTATTAGGGGCACACAGGCGTATATAGGGCCAGGGAGTATACAAGAGGAGACAGGGAGATATAGGGGCCAGGGGCAGTATATAAGGGGCACAAGGCAGTATTAAGGGCACCAGGCAGTATATAGGAGGCACGGGAGTATTTAAAAGGGGTCAGGCAATATAAAAGGGACACACAGGCAGTATATTTGAGCTTCAGGCAGTATATAAGGGGGACACAGGCAGTTATAGGGGGCAAAGCGTTATAGGGGCAGGCAGGTAACCCATTAAAAATAAAAACATTTTAAAATCACCTTAAAACCCCCGGGAGGCGCCTTTCCCCTTCAGTCCGCATCCTCCCGGAGTCCCGGGGGCACAGCCCATAGAGGTGTGCGCCCCGGGGGAAAGGGACGGCGTGATGAGGTTTTACATCGGCCCTGCCCCGCTGGCAGCACGGGCCGCGGGGTTTTCCCCAGCCTAAGAGGACCCGGGGCCCCACGTGTGGGCCGAAGCCGGTTTCCTCACTGCTGCGGGGGGGGGAGCGCTCGTCTTGCTCCAGAAGCCGCACCTTTTGTTGGGCCAGGGAGCACAACAAAACCCCCGGGGTCTAGGCGCCCTAGCGACACCCCCCCGATTTACCTCTTTTGTCTAAGGAAAATAAAAAAACAGGGGTTGGCATAAGGTCTTACGTTCACTCCCATGCCCAAAAATTTTTGGGTTTGTATGGTTAAAAGATTTAATCTCTTTGCTAGAGGTTGCCTTAAAAAAAATATATAAAAAAAAATAATGACAAAATCTTTAGGAAACTAGAGGGGAAAAAAAATTGGGTTTATCTTGAAAAAATTGCAGGGGAAGGTGAAGGGGGACCCCCTAATTCTAGATAACCCCCCGATAAATTTAAACCCAAAATCAGGAATAAAACCCCCGATATCACAATATAATCATTGGAATTTGTGGAAGTAAATAACGCAAGATATAAAAAAAAACTACACTCAGAGAAACCCTCTTCTTTAAATTTAAATGGGAGGAAAAAAAAGCTATTGCAAATTTTCAATCTAAAAAGGGAGAAGTAAAAAAACCAGTGAAAAAGGGGGGTAAATTTTTCTTAAATAAAAATGCTATAGAGCAATGGTTGAGAGAATATTGGTGATTAGAAATATGGAGGTTAAAAAAAAAACCAACCAATGAGTATTTGAAGGAATTAAAAAGGGGTTTTGGGCCCGGGAGTTGAGAAAAAATTAAATTTCGGGGTGAAAGAAAAATTTTTGTTAAATGTGAAACCTACTATTGCTACCTTTTATGCATTACCAAAAAGGGTAAAAAGGTTGTCCCAAAACCAGGAAGACCCCATAGTCTCAAGTTTGAAAAAAATTTAACACAAGGACCTAGCACGTATTTGATCGTTTAAATACTGATGCCCCTTTTTCATGGCCTTCCTTATATCTAAAGATCGAAGGATACTGAAAGAGAAAATAAACTAGTAATGAGGAAAGTACACTTCTTGCAAGTTTAGACTAGAAGCCCTATATAGTAATCATCAGACAGATCTGGGCCTGAAAGCAATAAAGTATTTTAATAAAAGAGGTACAAAATTTTATGGAACATGATCATTTCGTCTTACAGCTATTAGATTTTGTTTTGACACATAACTATTTTTTGTTTGATGGTACCTTTTATCACCAGATAAAGGGAGCAGCCATGGGCACAGTCTGTGCGCCAAGTTTTGCTAATTTATTTTTAAGTTTGTGGAAATATTTTTCACAGATTGGATTTTATTCTGGGGGCACTTTATTGATCATATATTGATTTTTTGGGATGGTAGTGAGAATTATTTAGGGAATTTGTATCTAGACTTAATGATAACAAAATTGGGATGAAATTCACCTTTGAAATTCATTGAGAGAAAATAAATTTTTGTGATCTTCAAATTTATGTTTTGGGTGAAAACAAGCAGATTCAGACAAAGATATTTCGGAAAAATACGGCTACCAATAGTTTGTTACACTTTTCTAGCTGGCATCCACCTTCTAAATAAAAGGGGATTCCCATAGGCCAATTTCTTAGGGCTCGCAGGAACTGTTCTTCATTAGAGGCTTTCAACGAAGAATGTATAAAGTTAAATGCACGTTTTCAGGCAAAGGGTTACCCTAAGAAATGTTTGAAGAAAACGTTAATAGGGCTTTGACTAGGACAGAGGACATTTATTAATCAGTTAAACAAAAGAAGAAGGAAAAAACTGATTTAATTGTTGTATAGGTACCCTTGATGATAGAGCCAACGAAATGAGAGCTATACCTTTGAAGACATTGGCACATTCTGAAAGCAGATCAGTATTCTTGAGGTGATTCCTAAATATCCTAGTGTCACTTATAGAAGAGGAAACAATCTTAGGGATGAATTTGTACATAGTCTTTTTTGAGGGAGATGGCAAAAAAACATGGTTACAGTCTCCGGTGGTAGGCTCATTTTCATGTGGCAACTGTTCTTTTTGTCCATTTATATGGAAAACTAAATAATTTGTTAATCCCTTTGATAAGAAAATTTGCGATAAGACAATTCATCAACTGTAAAACCAGAGGGGTGATTTATGGGGCTATGTGTCCCTCCCCAAGATCTAGTGGGAAAAACCATACAGGAGCTTTGTTGTTGGATCTCGAAACATCTGAGTACTATTAAAACTAGAGGTGATACTACCCTAGCGAGACACATTTTGGAAGTACATAATGGTGAAATAGAGGTGCTAAAATTTTGGGGCATCTGTGTGAAAAAGCTATGGGAAAGAAAGGGCGATATGGATATAGTATTATTGCAGGAAGAGGCAAGATATATAATAGACTCAAAACATTGAACCCAAAGCCTAAATGAAGGCTTTTAATTTTTTAGAAATTTTTTTAATGCTGTGATTCCCTATATCATTTTTGAAGAAACATAATATATGTAATTAAGTACGGTCAGTGGTACAAGCACGGTTGAATATAGGAGCACCAGAGTTCACATAGGTTTTTCTTTTTTTTCTCTCCTCTACCATCTCCCTCCTCCCCCATTGTACTGTACACTATTGTCTTAGTCTCTTCCCATAAACCACTTCTCCTCTGTATCTAATATACATATTCATTTTAATAAAGCTACAGGCCCTATGGTTAGAAGCAGATTTTTAGCCTCCTCTATTGTCTAATGTGAGGTGAGGATTAAGTTCAGTTGAAAACTAATTCAGCGCAGAGGAAAATCAGTGTTAACCACAATGCTGATTTTCCATAGAGAACAATGAAGGTCAGATTACAGTCGGATTGTATGCTGATTTTGAGGTGCATTCAGCACTGAATCCACACCAGAATCAGCATCCATATCCACTGTGTGAACATACCCATATAGTCAATGGGCGGTTGTCATTGAGTTAAACAATCTGGGTAAACATATGGCAAAACTAATTTCTGGTACTGGAACATTAGCAATAAATTGCTCATTGCAAAAAAAACCTAATTTCACAGCCTTCTTTTTAATGACTGTTAAGTACATTAGCAGTGTCTTCTAATTTCATAATATTGTACAATTTAATAGCACACATTTAAAGAGGTTGCCTACTTTAATTGTTTTTATTTATCATATATAGAAAAGGAAATCATACAGTTTTCGTAATATACATGTATTAAAAATTCTGCTCCTGTTCTTCTCTTATACTGGTGCAGTAATCCTCTGTGTAATGATGTAACCCATAGGTAAGTCCACATTCTGTCTACAAACACATAGGGCGAAATGTATGAATCCTGGTGCTGTCAGGACAGTTCTAAATAGCTTTAATGCAGTGTAGAATGTGCCAGAATGTATGAAGCTGTTCTTCTGCAGGTCATACATACAGGCGCAGTCTAGTGCCAGTACGACAACTCAGGCTCAGGCAGATCGCCTTTAACTTGGTTGGGCTGTTCTAACTGTTCTGTGCTAAAGAATCATAAATGTGTCTACTTCTGTCTACTAAATGTGGTGCGACGCCAATAGAATGCCCCAAATCTTTGGAGCGCTAAAAAGTGTCTTTGGCGCATTACAAAGGCACTTATCGGGCCAAAGTTTGGAGTGCACCTGTTCATACATTCTTTTTGGCTCAAAGTACACCAGAAAACTGGCACAGCCCTGTTCATACATGTCGCCCATAATCTCCCATAACTTCTCCTATTTATGCTTTTTAAAGTTATTATTTTAAAGTATTATCAATATGATAATGTCACCCACAGACAGCAGAGTTACACAAGTAAATACACAGAAACAGAAGCTGTTGGAATAACCATAGAAATAACAAGAATGATTCCATCATTGTTTATGTAGCCCATAGATAGATACTGTATTTTGCTGCCCTAAGCCAATAAGGCAAATGGTGCCCACCTCCCCCCAATACAAATTTCAAGTGCCTGGCCCTGACCTGATCCAAGGGGCCTGCAGCTGCTCTCTCCCAGACAGACTGAATGGGAAAAAAACGACAACTGTGTCATTTTCTGGGTAAGGATCCCCCGGGTTTGGTGGAGGTCATGGCTGGACATTCCACATGGATTATTTTAAGAAAGGTACATTTATGCTTATGCATTGTGAGTATCCAATGCCTTTGGCTATGAAACAACCCCATATCATTAGGCCATTAGGCTTCCTGCACCGAACTTGACAGTTCCTTCAATTTCTCAATTCATTAGCTCTCTTTTTACTTGTTTCTTCCAGACCCATCAGATCCCAGTCTATTGACTTTTATCTCATCACTTCAAATTACCTATTTCCAAACTTCAACTGTTCACTTTTCAAACTTTTTTCAGACCATCATTCCAAACTTGTGTAATGTGCGTTTGTGATCTCACTATTACTAAGCATATGAGCCATCTCCACTGCCATGTTTGTCGCACCCAAACGAAGAGTTACTTGTTGACCCGATATTTGCCTTAGCCCCACCTTTTGGGTTTTGGAATAATGAAAAAGATTCATTTCATATTTTCCGGCTGTCATGTCCTCCATAAATGCAGTTTGGAAATTTTTTGGGCCAACAACCCACTATCGATGGCGGGATGATATGCTGCGTTTTTTTTTTGGGAAATCTTCTTCAGGGCTTGAACCTAATAACACACTGGCAATTGGGAAATGTGAAAAAGGGTTTGTAATTTGTATAACAAAAAAAAAAAGATTGTCCCACCCCAGAAGCAAAACATAAAAATGCGTTACATGATGGGATCTGCAAAAAAAAGTAGATGCCAAATAGTTGCAAGTCAAATTTTTATGTATCAGATAGCCAAAGATTGTCTAAAAAAAGATGGTAGTCTCGGTTTTCAAAGTTTAAAGTGGAGGGTAAAATAGGGACCCGTGTCACAAACCCCCTGCGACCACTGCCCGGGGGTGCAGGCACGTCCGTGCCCCTGCTTCCAGCGGACCCCCCGCCCCCCGTACATCGGGTTCGGGGTCCGCCGTGGGCCCCGGGCCAGCTTTCACTTCCCCCGGCCGCGCCCTTTTCAGCTCCATCTCCCGGCGCGTAGCCCCGCCCCCGAGCCCCGCGGCGCGCCGGAAGTTTTGAATTTTAAAGGGCAGTGCCTGTTACCTTTGGGCCCCACCGCGGCAGCCCCGCCAGTGGTATGCCCTGGGGACACCCGCCGCAGAAACCATCCCGCTTTGGGGGGGTCTGGTGAATAGGGGCCCAAAACTTAGTTCCACTCCCGGTCTGGGTTAGCCATCCCCTGCATGGTCCCTGGGACCCCACCCCAGACCGAACCCCTGAAAGTTAAAAGTTCAAAACAATGTCACCTTTTTGCTTGTCGCTGTTTAAAAATGCCTAAGCATGTCATGTGATCATCCAGCCACATGGTAGCAGTATTTCTGTTGCAAACCGACACAGGGGAAACCTAAGGCACTTAAATAATTGTATTAAGTCTAATGTTTGGGGATGGAGGCCAACTGCAGTATAAATGACATGTTACCTTTATTCTGTGCGTTACTACAATTCTGGCAATACAAAATTTATAAAGTGTTTTTAATTTTTGCTTTGTATTGCTATTTTCTGAGACAAATAACTTTTTTCCATCACTTTTTGCAAGTTGACATGTAGTTTTTTTTAGTACCATTTTTGGATACATTTTGATCACTTTTTTATTTTTTTGGGGGGGGAAAAGGGGGTAAAGGCTAAAAAAAAAAACAGTTCAGGTGAAGGTTATATAGGGTATACATAAGGGTGAATATTTATAATTTGGACTCTTACAGATGTCATTATGCTAGTACTAACTTGAATTTTTTATTGTTTTTCTTTTTTTTCTTTGTAAAAAAAGGAAATGGGGTGTTTTGACCTTTTACTATTTTTTATATTTTTAAAACTTACAAAATGTTTTTGTTTGTTTTTTTTACTTTTTTGTACTTGACCACTATTGTATTGCAGAATAGTGTTCAGTTATGGCTCTGCTATTACACCCTGTTGCAAGTAGGGTAAAATACGAGCAGTAATATTGCGGGGCCGGGGCCCATTC